>BPLR01008911.1:0-76937 GCA_021605095.1 Caerostris extrusa | reverse complement strand
ACTTTTTGATTTCAATAATAAGAAAATGAGTATTCAAAAAATATTCATCTATATAATTTAATTTTTCATATTTGTCAATATTTTATAACTGAATTAAAAATAAATTTAAAAAAACATTCTTTAAACATTCTCTAAAAATTTGCTCTGGTGATCAGTTATCTAAAATATTTTAACGATGTTGGACATTGTAACTGCTATAACGAAAAAAACTATTATCAAAAATCACCAAATTAATTATCAATTTAAATGGAAAAACAACTATTAATTTGTGTTAGTGAAAAAAGTTGCTATATTATCTGACTTTGAAGTGTCTTTCAATATGTCACATATAAATCACTCAAAATATTTTGAAAAAATGGGCAAAGTTGCTAGAATACTACTTCATAGAATCTCAATAAAAAAGCATTATGCCCATCGACACGAAATTCTAAGATACTAAATTATTATTTTTTTTTTTTTTATCTTTGTTAAAAAAATATTCTTATTGAGTTTAACATCGTGTTGCATTAATACTAAACTTAAAAATGAAAAAGATGTTAAAATGAAACAGGAGAAAAATATTAATTAACTAATGCTGTCATACAGTAGAAAATGGTTGTTTTAAGAAATATTAAAATGCATTTCAATCGTATAGAGTGCATCGTAGTTCTACCTCCTCTTGGTGCACTCCGTCCAACATCTGATATCTTGGCAAATGATCTACAAATACGTCCTTCAATCTGGCTTTCAGTGTGAGTTTCTTAGAATTCTGCAATGGAACGCAGGTGGATTGTCCCAAAACAAGAGAGAGGATAATTAAAAAGACGCAAGTGCTCCTTCTTTGAGGATGTGGCCGCAAGAAACAGTAACAATTCCTGGTAAGATCATATTCATGATATCCCTGATTGGCCTAGAAAAAATCAGTGGCATTGCTACGGCTTTTCTGTGGTCACGATTTCTCTGCAAGCACCTTCACAGACCCTCTCTGTCTCCTGTATGATAGCCACGAAAAATGGATGTCTCACCTTGCTTCCTGTTCTGCACTGCCTCCTGTTTCTTTATGGAAGCGTTATTGGATTGCCAGTCTTAAGTTGATGAATTAATTGATGTCATTTATCATATATCTTGTTCTATTACATGTTTATTATATCTTGTTCTTTGTATTTTTTTTTTCTTTTTCATGATATTTGTGTGTGCTGTAACTTGTGCTATAAACTTGCCATACAAATATAAAAAAAATTTCAATCTTACCATACTAATTTAATCAATCAATCCAAGATTCAATCCTAACATAATTAAACATCTATACTTATTATATTTTATTTAAGGATTTTCTGGTTTGATTATGATTAAAACTTAAATGAGTAATACCTTTTTTTTAGATAATTCATATGTTGAATTTTGACATTATTCTGTAAACAATAAATCTCGGTGTTTTAAAGGAAAAATAAGACAGATGTTAAAGAGTCTTGAATTAAAAATTTAGGTAGTTCACTGTAAATATAAACTTTCGCATTCTTTATTTTCCCATAATAAATTTTTGCTGAAACAGTAACTTTTCTGACTAAGTAATTTGTTATTTTATAATAAATTCCATCTACAACCATCTTTCTTGCACATTGGAATAACTTTTGCATATTCTCCTGGTCTACTTTTTCTAAAATTCATCTTCCAAACATTAATTTCAGAGCTTAAAAAATTCATTACAAATTTATTTAAATAATACGATTGATTAAAAATCAGTAACTTGAAAGTTCTTCCTGTATTTGTTTTGCTAAGTTAAAACCTATCATCTAAAAAAATTATAGTGATTTTAAAAGACATAGTTAAATTGCCTGATTAAAATATCTAATAATAAGATTATAATTTAGGCTCTACTTACATGCTACATACGATAAAAATTGGTAGGCGTCGGTACCTTGGCGACAGTTGCGCCAATAAAAAGCACACGCGCCAACCGCAGCTACAGATTTGCCGCCAATCTACTCTTAAAATTTTTGTTCCAAATAATAAAATATATATGAAACACTTCATTTAAAATCAAAACGCTCAAAATATTTTTATTCCAAATAATAAAGATTGGCGACGCTTAAAACCGCCAAGTCTGTCGCCAAGGTACCGTTAATATGTAAATACAAAACATTTTATAGAGTTTTTCAGAAAACAAAATTTATTTATAAATAATGCCATTGAGATTTTTCTACCAAGTTTAGAACAAAACTTCTTTGTTTACCAAGGTTAAGAACAGAACACCCACCTTTATCCTTTTGAAAACAGTCAAACCCTACTGATTATCTGAGGATCTTTATTATTTGTATTATCTTTTTCAATTTCTTTTTTTCATGATTTCTTCTTAAGAACAATTATATAAATTGAGATAAAGCAGTTAACGTGAGCATTAATCTCAATGTCAAGTCAAGTCACCTATATCACGTGGACCATCATATTAATTATTATACATCATATTGCAGGATACTCACAAAAATAACTTAATAAATAAATAAAAATAGAAATACACAAAAACATTAGAAGCAGTTTTTTTATTATTATAATTGCACGAAACTTTTCTGAAACTAATTTTTCAATTTCTAGCCAAACTCTGAAAAGCTAGATTTTTTAAATCAGTATCAAAAATCAATTCTAATTAAAATTAAAGAGATTATTCGACGGCCTTGACTTTCTATTTATATATTTGATAAGGGTTTTTTTTTTTGTCTATTTTATTATATCAAGAAAATTTATATTGTTTGTATCTTTAAATTGTTTCTATCTATATTTTTGTTTCTATATATATTTTTTACGATAAAAGTATACTTTCACATGAATTCGTTTTCTTTTTCTGAGTGAGTAAGAATTTTAGAAACTTCTTTAATTAAATTTTTCTAATTCGAAATTCCACAAACATTATAAATTCTGATTATTGAATCTTAAAACATGCAATATCGCCAAGATAGAATGTGAAATAAAAGTGTATCTGAAAATTTGGTGGTGGCCATGATTTTCTGTTTATACATTTGATACGTTTTTTTTATCTATTTTATTATATTAAGAAACCCAAGTATCTTTAAATTGTTTCTATCTATATTTTGTGATAAAAGTATTCTTTCACATAAATTCTTTCACATAAATTTTTTGTTTTCTGAGTGAGTAAGAATTCTGGAAATTTCTTTAATAAACTTGTAATTCTAAATTCTACAAACGTTCTGAATTCTGATTATTGAATCATAAAATATGCAATATTGCCAAGATAAGAATGCAAATAAAACTGTATCTGAAAATATTACTCATTTTAGTAATCTCAAGTTTAAATATATCATATAAATCCATTATTCATTGCTTAAAATATTCATATTAAGATTATTCAAGATTTGATACATTATAGAACGAGAAAAAAATTTCTAGAAATTATTTATTATTTTTTTTTAGTTAAAAATTACAAGTTACAACTTAATAGTTAAAAATTACATAAATTACATGTGTATTAATCTTTTCGTTATTTGATAATCCATAGTAACTAAATTTAAAATTTAATTAATTTTTAACAAATTTAGTTCATTTTTTATTTTTTTCTAAATTTTAAATCAAGACTTTTTATTATATGTCTTATTTTTCCTTTATAACACTGAGATTTATTTATTATAGAGCAATGTGAAAATTCAACATATGAACTATTATTGAAAATTATAATATTTTTTTTGCATAGTTTAAAATTACAAAATTAAAATTAAAATTTTTTAAAGTAAAAAATAGACTGGCAACATATTTCAAAAAATAAGAAATTGTCATAATATACCTGGGATTTTGTTTTTATATATTTTTGTACATTAAATAATAAATTTTTTAACATTTCAATACAAATATTTTATATGTAAAAAAAAAAATAATGTTCTTATTTATTTTTTAAATATTGAAAGTTATATTGTTAATATATTGCACTTATTCATAATTTTATAACAATTACAGTTAAATAAAATTCTAATTTTAAGAATTCTGAAAGTGCTGCTAGTTAAAAATTTTTAAATTTTTAACTAATGTTACATTTCAAAAAAAAATATTTTCTCCGTCTTTTTTTGTGTGTGTGTTAATATCTTTGTTATTTGATTTAATTCGTAGCAACTCTCAATGCGTGAATGTTTCAGCTGTCCCCAACGACCTTGAATATGAATAAACTTGCACAAACAAAAGTGTCTTCCTTCTTGGAACTCAGATAAGTTCTGAGGAAACGACAAAGGAAATTCCAATGTTGTTGTTATTGATTAACTTATAATAACGTCTTTTGAAGTTTTTAGAAAAACTTCTTCAAGTCAACATATTAAAATAAAAATATTATTTTATGCTTCTTTCATTTCTTTAAATATATATTTTATTTCTATATACAAATGTTTGCAATCTATTCTCAGAAAGCCATAATAAAAAAAATATTTAAATTAATTTCGAATTTTAATTTTTAGTTTTAACCAAGCATAGCATTAAATTTTAGTTTTTTGGTTTGAAGTTTGTATTAAAATAAAACCACAAATAAGATTATGATCATTTTCTGCATCTTTTGGATTAAAATATAAGAAATCCTTTTTGTGTGATTCTTTTAATGCATTAATTGCAAAGAAAGTTAAAAGGAAAATTGTTTTAATTAAATTTTTTAATAAAGTTTTGATTGCAGAAAAAAAAAAAATATATTGATGAAAAATTATTCATTTATTCGACAAAGTATTTGAACGACTTGCTTGTTCAATAATGCATTCACAAATACAACCTATCTTACTGGAAAACATTTTTTTTTAATATACAATTTTAGAAAATTAAATAAATTTGAAAAAAATATCGGAGATAAGTACAAAAAATTCAAAACAAAATCTATGGTGAAGAAACTATTTTAAATTATTATTCATGAATGAAAAAAAATTAAGGCGGTAAAAAAATAGACAGTAAGCCTAAAAAAATAGAACACGATTGAGTAAATTATCATCACGCCACCAGACAGAGTTAGACATTAACCATAAAAATTAAGACTTTAATTTCATTATATATAATTTTGAATTATATTAACAATTTTGAAAATATATTGGAGAAAAGTACAAAGAATTCAAAAGAAAATATATGGATAAAAACTATTCTAAATTATTATTTATGAATGAAAAAAATAGATTATAAGAGTACAAAATAGACAGTAAGTCTAAAAAATAGAACACGATTTCGTAAATTTTAATCACGCCACCAGATGGCGCTACATTAAGAATAAAAAAAAAATATATTCTTTAATTTCATTAAAAAATAATTAATAAAAAATTTTCGATGTTTTTGATTATGCACGAAATAAAAAAAAAATAGAACATTCAAAGACAAAACTAGACTATTTGTTTTAAAAAATCTCTCATCGCAATCATCTTAAAAAATCTCTCGCAAATTTGCTTTACATGTAAAGAAATTAAATCTACAACAATCCTATTATGCAATTCTGTGAAACTTTATTGTATCTTTTGAATGCATTTAAACGGCTTATCTAAAAATAATAATAACTAGATCAAACAATGACAAAGTTGTTGCTATATTTGTGTTTCTTTCATACTGCCAATCTTCTTCATTAATCTCTTTAACACAATACAGTTTAACAAGTGAATTAAGTTCATTGTTTTGAAGATGTATCAAAAGTTCTCTCGATTCGTGTCACTAACACCATTTTTTCACGTGAATAGCTTCTCTGGTGTGCTGATTTCACTGGCAGCTGAAGCATTCATAGCTTTCACTAACTGATAGTGACAGTTGTTTATCCATTTCCTTTAACTAGCGTTCATAAATCCTTTCCTGATGCTAAACCAATCATGTGTTGACGGTACCATGTTGTTGGGAAAAAACAATGTCATCGTTCTTATTAATGTATTTTGTTATGCTTCGATACATGCAAATTGATACAGATTTCTACAGTTTTTTTGACGATGAATATTTTACTTGATAATCTTTAATAAAAATAAATCTAATTTTTTTATAATTCTCGTAACAAAACTAAATATAGATTTGTGTATAGGTACTATGTGAATCCTATGTAAACCCATGTTAGAATCGTCTTCCTTCTAGCAAAAAAGGAAAAGTAAAGTTTATAAAACTAATAAATATAGATTAAAAACAACAAATAAATACAGATTATAAATTGCAATTTTAAAAAAATAAACAACTTTGACATTAAAAATTAATTGTAAAAGTAAAAAAGGAATTAAATTAAATTTATGAAAAAGTACAGTAATGTAAAAGAAAAAAGGCTTTGATTTATTAAAATAGGAAAATGAAGATAAAATTTCAGGAATTATTTAGACTTGCGCAGACATCTAATTCAGAATTATTGCGCAGACATCTTTAGATAAAAACTACTAATTATAAAGAAAAATGTGTCTGAAATATGGCATGAAATCTTCTTCTTTATTGGAACAACAGCCCCATGGCGGGCCAAGGCCGTCTTTCTACTGACAGATTTCGACACAAGAGATTGTTTTCTTTTTACGGGGTAGAGCCGTCAGCTACACGCCCAACAATCATATTAGACTGGGACTTTCAATTTAAGATGGATTCCGAACCACTATTAATATATCCATCCATCCAGTACCATCCTACAAATATTCATCCATTCAGTACCAGCCTACAAATATCTATAGTCGGGGCTCGAGCTTGTGGCACCATGCGTCATTCGGCCATACGGCAATGAAATGCAAATTTAAAATGCAAATCAAAGGTTCAGGTCTATTTTCAGGTCAGGATATTTTTCAATAATCATTGAAAACTATAATCATTTACATTGCGTTAAGACTTTTATATGATTTTCCATTTATCAATGCATATTTTATGCAAATTTGGAACTTGGACAAGTATAAATTTGAATTATCAATGAAAATTCACAAAAATATTAAACAAAAAAAAAACTGCTCGTGAATTGTGCCAACAAAAGATCTTTTATGTATTGTTTTTTAAAATACACTACACAAAATTGGCAATTTTTCATAACAAAAATAATAAATATAATTCACTTGGATTTTTTTTTTTTTAAGTTATTTTTCTAAATTTTTATAACAATAAAATTACATTATAGATTGAATAACAAAAATTCATTCAAAATCTTTTTATTTGAGTTAATCTATCATAAGAAATAATATATTGTATTAAAAGCATAGAGGTTTCTTAACTTTTGTATAAAATGAAATCTTAACATAAAATCTATTAGCTCATTTAGCAATTTGACTATCTAAAAAAAATTGGACATGATAATACTGAATTTACGATTCTTAAAAACAAAATTTTAGAATAAATTTAGTAATTAAGAAACAAAACGTGTCAGAAATATGGCATAAAATGTAAATTTAAAAAGCAAACACGAAATAAAAAACGTTATTTGCTTTTTTTCATTTGTTTAGCTTTTATGAGATACGAAATTTATATTCGAGTTTTTCAATACACCATTGAAAATATAATCGTTTATCTTTCGTTACGCCTCTTTAGTTTGATTTCTACACAGTCCGTGCATATTTTATGGAAATTTGGGATTTCCCCATTCTAAGTACAACTTTGCAAATTCAACAAAAGATAATAAACTAGAAAAGAAAACGGGTCTTTAATTTTGCCGATAAACGATCTATAGAAGGATTTTCTGTGAAAAAAATTAATAATTATATAACTAAATAAGCAAAAGAAAATGGCATGAAATGCAAATCAACTCAATGGTTTTCTGGGTTATGAACAATTTTTGAATTAACCTTTACCTTTACAACAGTGAAAGAATGCTGGTAAGCCCTAGAAAATTTCCCGGTGTGCCCTATGGTATTTCAAAGAAATATGTGTCCATATATAAAAATAAATATAGTGATTCTTTTTTTTTTCAATGTTTCCGTTCAACTACAGCGTTCATTATGGACACCTTTAAAATAGTCTTTCTTTTTTTTTTTTTTCCTTTAATCTTCTTTTATCCATATAAAAGCGCCGAACAGCGATAATGCGCCAAAAAGATGTTTCCGAGAAATTAGGAGCTGTCGCTTTCATGGTTGGCTACTAGAACTAATGTCAACATTATTTTCAATGTTAAAAAAATTTCCATTGCAGGTTATGAGACTCCGCCGTCTGTAAGTTGGAGTTGGAGTTGATCATCGAACATTAATTGAAGAATAACAACTAGTAGTTATATCCACTGATGGTGGATTGAGGATAAAAAAAATAAGGAATTGTTTTTTTAAACCTTTTGAATTCCTATAAAAAAGAAGAATGCTTGTTAATGGTTATAAAAGTTTTGAATTTTTTTACTACGATTTTCCAAAATCATATTTATGTGAATTATTGTTTTCTACCCTCACCATCATTAATTATACAATTAATGTAAGAAAAATTAATGTGAAAAAATTTTTAATTAATTAATTAAAATTAAAATTTTTGTGTAAAAAATCAATGTCGAATCTACAATGAATTGATGAGAAAATGGGAGTTTGCCTTTCAAATATATGCTCAAACATTGATGAAAGGGCTAGGACACTTCCGGCTCATGTCAACACAAGAATAAACAAAGTTGGGGTTCGTTTTGATTTTATTTTTAATCACATTATTTATTTCTTAACTATTATAACATATTTCTCAGAAATTTGTATATAGTGCGCCTACAATTATTTGTAGGATTTTTAAAGCACCCTGACCTCAAAATATTTGAAAACCACTGCTTTACATTCAAACATGGGCTGAAAACTAGTACATCTGGATATTTCGAACTGTATAAGATAAATCATATTAAAATCATCATCATTAAGATGAAGTATGAATTGAGTTTTCACCAAAAAAAATGATAGCACAGATGTAAAGTTATTAATTTTACTTGTAAATAACCATTGTCTTTTCTATAAAAACTTTATTTGATTTCTTTCAGAATTGAATGCCATTTCACACCACAAGTTCACAGCGTAGGTTGCACAATAGCAAAGATAATTTTGGTTAAAAATATAATATAAAAAAATTATTATTTTTTAAATAAATTAAATGAATAAATCAAATAATAAATAAACAATTAAAACAAGTTTAGTCATTCTTGTTTTGCAAAACAAAATTTAAACGAATTAAAAACAAAAAAGAACGAAAAAATGGTATTTGTAATGTGTTTTAATCAATGATTTTTAATGTTGAATAAAATTTCATGAATAAATCCGTAAAACAAAATTGATCTATTGTTCTTTCCCAAATTTGAATTAACTATTTGAAATTTATTTTAATTTAACGTTATTGTTTCAGACAAATTTGTGAAAATTATGAAACGTTTCTCAGAGTGAATTTTTTTTTCTTTTCATTTGCGGTTTTCCGTGAAACATATCACAAAAAAAAAAAAAAAAAAAAAAAAAAATTACTGCAACTCTTCAAATATCATTACCAATTTCTTGTTCCCAATAAATATAACACACATAAAATCTACCATCTTTCCCTTTGAACCCAATTTCCAATTCTATGTCTTCAAGAACTCATCCGGTACAAACCGTGAGAGAAAATCTCGTACCCAGTTCCTAACTCACGAAACGGAACACAACTATTCGCGTTCTTTTTTAACTTGTCAAACCTCTCCACTTCACTGCACTTCACTAATTCTACCACCACGAGAGCTTTTTTTAATCCCCTTTTTTTTTTTCTTCAGGCGTTTTCCCTCAGCATTTATCGTTCCTCTTCGGAGTTTGTCTTGGACCAATGGCCTGATTTTAATTTGTCTCTCTCTAACTCCACTCATTTCCGCATTCATGATCTTGGCAATATGCTAATATATATTTCCAATCTGTTCTGTTCCATTCTATACTTGTTGCATGTTACAGACAATGGTGAAATTTGAATACAAAACTATTTTCTTTCTGTTTGATAAGGAAAAAATAACTGGTATTAGGTTGTGCAATTATATATCTTTATCGGATCTTTTTTTTTTTTTTTTTTTTTTTTTTTTGTCAAAAGTAAAGTCCATCCACCGTGTAATTATGCACACCCAGTTTGAAACACAATTTTCAATTAGTTATAACAAACAACGATAAATTATAATCAGAGAAAATAAATGAAGAAAGAAAATTTTCAAATCGTTTATCGGGCAAGGTTTCCAGTCTATTTCTTTAAAAACACTCGCTACAACTTAAGTAATTATAAAAATATGACCACAAAACAAACAATTCTAGATTCAATTCCAGACCAGATTAAACTTAGTGGTGACAAACGATGCACGTGTTCGAATATCGTTTGGTTCCTTTGAAAATTTAGAACAGCAAAAAGCAAAGAAGGAAATTTAAATGTTTTATATTTATTTAATTGTAAACTGAAATTAAAAACATTGTTATTTCTTTTTTTTTTTTCAATTCCTTCTATTAGCTCATAGTCTCCTATATATATCTTGTTCAAATTTTCAATTGTTAGTAAAATACTTTGTACTTATCCACCAAGTTCAAATACATTTTTTTTAACTTGAGGAGGATGATACTTGATGTTAATACACTTTTTCAAATATTAATTCTGCAATTAAATTTAATTAATTAATTTTAGTTTTTTTAGATTTAAGTTGTATATATCTACCAATAGATGGCGCCAGAATTAACTTTAAAAAATTTAAAAAAAATTATTTATAAAGGACTTTCTGCAATATAGTGAAAAAAAGTAGGAATTGACTTTGAAAAAAAAAAAAAAATTTTATATTACTTGTTCTCAAATATTTATAAAAATATTTTCAAAAACCATAAATTATAATCAGAAAAATAAATTTAAAAAATTTTCAAATCGTTTATCAGGAAAGGTTTCCAGTCTATTTCTTTAAAAAACACTCACGGTATTTTAAGTAGTTAAAAAATATTACCACAAAACAAACGATTCTAGATTCAATTCTAGATCAGATTAAACTTAGTGGTGACAAACGATGCACGTGTTCGAAAATCGTTTGGAATCTTTGACAATTTAGAACAGCAAACAAGGAAATTTAAATGTTTTATATTTATTTAATTGTAAACAGAAATTAAAATATTTTTCTTTTCTATTTTTTTTTTTTTTCTTAAATATTTATTATAAAAATCATCCTAATTTTTTATAATAAAAAAAATTTCTTGAATAAGCACAATTCAAGTTTGTATAATAATTGCATAAGAAATTTATTTTTATAGAAGTGGCATTCCTTATCTCTCAGCATTTTAACAATTCTTTTGTATGGTTCATTTCTTTCGATTTATTTGTCAACATTTTTTTAATTTATTTTTTCATAGGTAAGTTGTTCTAATTTTTTTTCTCTCAGAATTTAAATTACATTGTTTGAAATTAATCTTCTTTTCAATTTATTCCATTATATTTATAACATTACAGGAGCAAAAATGTTCAGAATGGTGTTACCCACTTTTACAGAATTCTATTTTTTTTTTTTTTTTTTTTTTCGTTTTTTATTATTCGTTTCTAAAAAACCGGATCAGCACCTTCTTTTATCTATTTATATGTGCGTTGTTTTAATTTATACACATTATAATTCTAATAAGTTGGTATCTATTCATTTTATCTGATTTATTCTAATTTAAATTTATAGTATTTTAACTTTCTTTTACAGAACTCTATATGTGCAAAATGTTGTTTAAAATTAGTATGCTAATGCTCTATTTAAATTTTAAAAGTTGACTAAAGACAATTTATCTTAAATTCTAAAATTATATTTTGTAATGATATTTTATATAATCGTCACTAGTTTTGCTGTATCCTTTTCTATGAATTTAAAATACAATATTTTAAATTATAAATGACAATTTCGTTATAGCCTTAAGGTTATTTTGCCTCAATAATTGAAAGTAAAATAAAACCTAGATTACTTTGATGATTGGATAAGGAAATGAAATATTTTTTTTAGTATTCTTCATTTTTAAATTAGGCAAAAATATTAATTTTTTTTTTTCAGATACGACATAATATTCACGATTAAAATGTATTTAATTTTATAATAACAAAACTTTTAATCTAAAGAATAACATTTATTCATTATGTAAATAAAAAAGAAAGAAAAATTATATTCAAAAATTCATTATCTAAAAAAAAATCACAGATTTATAATCGTGTAAATTAAATTAAACAAAAAAGAAGTTTAAAAAATTTATAATTTTTTTAATTAATCTTTAAGACAATTTGCAATATATATTAAACAAACGATATATCACTGTCTCTTCGGTATATTTTAAGAATAGAAATTAATCATTGTGTTAAAAAAATGGATTTAATATTTACTCGAAATTAAATTTTTTTAATTAAGAATTTCTTTTTAAAAATAAAATAAAATCATTGTTTTGCAATTTGTTATTCTCAATTTTTTTTTTTTTTTTTTTTTTAGTTTATCAAATATTGAAAAAGAATGTACTTCTTTCTTCATTTGGCAATTCTTTTTATATCAATAATACTGATTTTTTATCAATTTTTATTGATTTAATCATTCGAATTTTAATAATTTATTCACTGATGTGTTCATCTGCCGTTACCCAGTGTTAACGTGTTTAGCTAAAGGATGAGAGAATTGAGATTTAAATTTACTGCTGGTATTCGTTGCAGTAATTATTTACAGAATTTAGAAGGCTTAACGCGATTGTGGCAGTATGTACAAATGGGGGTCAGCCTTACACGCTACAGTCACATGAGAACGGGAACTACTGTGGATTTCGAGTCATTGCAAACGTCCATGACGAAGCAGGATCTCAAACTCGAAATCTGCGGTACCGAGCCCTAGTTACTCGGTCATCAGGCCCTTTTAAAATTCTTACTGATAGTTAATTATTCTAGCACCACTATTTATGATATAAAGAGTTTTTGTCATCGTTAATTTGATTGCTGCCTGTACTATCTAAGTCAATATTTTCTAAAGCTGAGATCTCCAATGTGGGGTACGCGTACTCCAGAGGGTACACCAGGTGATACTTGTGGGTAAATCAAAACAATCGTAATGTGGAACGTTGAATTTAGAGAAGATGTCTTCAGAAATATTTCCATCATAATACGATTTTGCTTCTGAAAATGATGTAAATTTGAAACAAATTAAAAGTCTTGTATATACACATTTAAAATATTAGATGCAGAATTTTATGTAAAACAGATCATGTTTTGATTGCAACTCAGGAACAGTTAAATGACAAAGAACAATTTTGCAATCCAAATTGAAAGAAAATTTTTTTGTTCTAATGCAGCTAGCAAACACTTATACAGCTTGGTCTTGGATGCCTTAAGGCAAGCGCTGCACAGATGTACTCACTTTGCATTAACCAGGGGGCGCGTGTAACTTGAAGATAAGCCACGGACGCGAAGTAACAATGCCCCCGCAACGCTCTACGATCCTATTAGAACCGGAACCTACGGTTTAAAGGTGATTCCGAACCACTACAAACAACCATGGCACCGCCGGGACTCGAACCCGAAAACCTGTGGTACCGAGTGCTAGCCACTCGGCCATGCAGGCCCTTGAAAAATATATATATCTTCACAATTGGTGGATATGATTGAAAACCAAATATCCAGATTTAGTAAGCAACTCCAACGAAGCAATTTTACCATTTGATTTTACATACCCGAGCGAAGTAGCGTTTTCTGCAATGGCAAATTTAAATCAGAGGTAGAGCCATATTTCCGAACTGCATTAAAAGAGAACATCCAACCAGATGTTTCTGATATTATTAAACAAATATCTTCACTATTGGTGGATGTTGGTGTGTGGTGTGGTGTGGTGGATGTGATTTGATTGAAAACCCAAATATCCAGATTTAGTGATTTGGTTTGTAGCTCTACGGTCATTTTGTGCACATTTTGGTCTAATTAGAACGGGACCAACAGTTTAACATGGATTCCGAAACCACTAACAAACATTTATGCCACCATCAGGATTGGAGCCTGAAACCTGTGTTACCAAAGGCAAGAGCCCAAGCCAATTGGCCATCAGGCCGCCCAGATTTAATAGTTTGATTTGTCGCTGTAGGGTCATCTTGTGCACACAACAGCTAAACAGACTGGGACCTACAGTTTAAAATGGAATCCGAACCACTCACAAACATCCATTCTCCTGCCAGGATTCGAACTTGAAGTCTGTGGTACCAAAGGCCAGAGCGTTAGCCGATTGGCCATCAGGCTGCCCAGATTTAGTGAGCACACCAGCGAATGCAATTTTACCATTTGGTTTTATATACCCGAGTGAAGTAGCGTTTTCTGCAATAGCAAATTTAAACAGATTTAAATCGTACAGAAATAAATCAGGATCAGATATCCGATTTGCATTAAAAAAGAGCAACCAACCAGATGTTTCTGATATTATTAAGCAAATGTAATCACATTTAATTTGAATTAAAAATA
The DNA here is from genome assembly GCA_021605095.1 of Caerostris extrusa. Classification (NCBI taxonomy): domain Eukaryota; kingdom Metazoa; phylum Arthropoda; class Arachnida; order Araneae; family Araneidae; genus Caerostris; species Caerostris extrusa. The sequence continues at coordinate 62,633 of BPLR01008911.1, read as the reverse complement.
TATTTTTTCAATTTAATTTAAATTGCATATTGTTTAAATTAAATAATAAATAATTTTATTTTCGTTTACGATATACGGAGTGATTATAAGTCCCACTTTCAAAATGCTGTAGAAAAAGAACCATTCGTTATAATGAGTTCAAATTTGAATTGAAGATACTTGAAAAAGGGGTAAACGGTACGGCATCAAAAAGTTCCAAAGTGTATTAATAGATGGCGCTGTAAGCGTCATAAAAAAAGCGAATTCTGCTGCCAGTGCTATTTTGAATCAAAATTACAACGTATTTGGCATGAGTGGCACATTAAAACCAACTGTAGTGTTCAATGTGCTTGATTGTTTGTTTCGGTTTTTTTTTGGAGAATAAAATGACTTCCAAGTCATTTAACAGTTGTGTTACTGTTAGTGGAAAGAACATCCACACCGACAAGATCATACCAAATTGGTTGGGAAAACTCGATGAAACTTTTTTGATACCATACCGTTTCCCCCTTCTTCAATTCAAATTTGAACTGATTCTGGCGAGTGGTTCTTTTATTTACAACATTTGGAACTTTAATTATAATCACCCTATACATTATATTATCTGGTTTACAACTTTTAATTGTTTTCGCTATAATGGATTCGCATTCAAAATTGAAGATCTCTATTTTAAGCCATCAAATATAAATTTCACCAAACATGTAAATTCATAAGAATATCAAAATGTTTCGAACATGAATTTAATTAAAGATAATAACCAACAATTGTACCGAATTCTACCTTCCAGATTCAAAACAAAAGGAAAAAAAAACAAAAGAAAACCAATTTTCCAAATGGTTATCTATACAATTCGCTTCGGATGGGTTATCTAGAAAAATACCGATAAATAAAATATCCCAATACAGTACATTCGGTACGTGACAGCAGGCCGCAGACGAACAGCTGGATTTTCTTCCCTAGAGAATTGCGAGACAGAAAAAAAAAAGGAAGATCACTGCATCAGCGTCTGCAAGTTCACAGATTAATTTCAGCGGATTCTTTTCTGTCGTTTTTTGATTTCGTAGAGGACAGCACAATTCATCTGAGACAGTTTCGTTATCGCGAGATACAACGAAAATATTATTTCGCTACTTTTTTTTTCTTAGCAAATGTTTTGTTATGTTGTCAATAGTGCAAATAATTATAAAATAAATTATAGTTTAAAAAAAACTAAAAAACACACTTTTAGAGTGAATCAAACTAAAAAGTAAAAAATAATTGTCAACATAAGAATAAAAATCACTGACGAGAAAATGAATGTCACTGTTCTAAAAGCGTGGGGTGCTTTATATGACATTTTTAAACTAACTCTGCATTTCGGAATGAAACTAGTGAAAAATTATAAAGATGGATATCGAGCACCCCACGCTTTTAGAACAGTGACATTCATTTTCTCGTCAGTCATTTTATTCTTATGTTAACAATTATTTTTTACTTTTTAGTTTGATTCACTCTAAAAGCGGGTTTTTAAACTAGAATATTTAAATGAGGTCCCGGTACGGAGGACTGGAACAATAGTTCTTACAATAATTTAATTGTGAGTAAAACAAAGGCTAAATGCGAATATGTCGAGCCAGCCAGCATTCGAACAGGGAATCTCTGATCCGTAGTCAGGCGCGTCACCCGTTGTGCCACTGTCCCACGTAGGTTTGAATGTCTCAGGTACTTTCATTCTACATGGGTTAAATTGCTCTTCATAAGTTAAAATAAAATCACTAATCCTAGCTATTCTAATCATGATGAGATAATAAACTTATCAAAATATTTTATTGTCATCGGTCCTTTACAACGTTTTAAATTAACTCTGGTCGCTTAAAGTAAGGCAAAATCGAGCCCAAAGAGTCAGTTACAAACAAACATACAGGGAAACTAATAAAAACGTATTAATTAGTTCATTATGGTCTAATAAGAAGAAATTTTTCGGAACAAGAGGAACCTGATTTAAGAATAATTGCTTAATTTGTGAATATTATAATTATTTTATTTATGACACTTGCATGAAGAGTATGCAAATTTTTATCAAGAACAAAAACCCTTTTTATGTTTTTTAATGTAAGTAACGGTAATTTTTGCCACGTATGTATGTTAAGAATTTGTATACAAGAAAATTCTATTCATAAAAAAAAAGCAGATGAATTATTTTTTGATTGAAGAAAATTTTGATGAAAACATATTCACAGAAATAGGTAAATTAAAAAATGCAATTAACTTCACCATATTGTTGTAGTTTATCATAACGTCGTAGTAAATATTTAGGTAATTTAAATTTCAGTTCTTCCCAAATGTTATTAAAGTTGAAAAACAGTTAAATCAAAATTAAGTCATTGCATATTAGTGAATATTATCTAACACCATAGGCAAAATCTGGGAGACCTTCTGGAATGACTGGAAAAAAATGTAGTGGATAAACCAACACTAACAAAGAGGCTGTTGCCAATTTTAGATTAAGAACTGAACATGACTGCCTGGTCACAATAGAGATTGTGAACTCTGATATATGTGTTTTATGTAAGACAGAGAAAATGAATAAGGCCCATCTACTTGTTTGCTTCGAACTGGACTCTTTAACTTACAAACAGAATGGGGATCTGGGAACTCCATTTACTGAGGGCCAGAGAAAACATGTCCTGATCCCACGGACTTTTATTAGGGTGCTTCTAGCTTTTTAAATAGTTATCCTTGGAACATTTAACTTGTTTTTAAGGCCTCTTGGCCATTTTTGTTAAGGATGTCTGTTTTTTTCCCTTTGTAATTTTGATTTCTTTACATGTTCTTTTCGTTTCTACTGTAAATGGACAAATTTGTATGGATCGAGTTCTAATAAAGGCCTTAAATAAGAACAACAACATTCAGTGTTTTGTCTCCTGACAATTTTAAATTCAAAATGAGCCCTTTCAGAGATTCGTGGTTTAATTACGTTTCTAATAATATTCGCATTAACGCTCTCAACAATAGAAAAATATTTACTACATCAGGCAGAGCTGCATTATCGCATTGACAAATGAGACAAATGTCTAGGACCCTGTCAAACAGTCTATTTTGAAAAGATTTGTAAATAAGATAGTTTACTTTATTATTGAAAAACTGTATGCAATAAATAAATTTATCTGTCAGCAGGCAAACGGCCTTGGCCCAATATGGGGTGTTGTGCCAATGATGAAAAAAAAAAAAATAAACAAAAATATATTGTTTTTCTTGGGGTTATTGCGAATTATAAAATCTATAGAAAATGTGTTATGTTTTTTTTTAATGAAAATAATTCTTCTGTTTTTTTTATAGTGATAAGAATAATATTAACTATAGGTATTCTTAACATCCTATGAATTAAAAAAATATATATTATTTTTATATAATTATTGTGTATATCTAAAATCTGAATGATAAGTGTTATTATGTTTTCTTCTTATTGAAAGTAAAACTTTCAATAATATAGATTTTTTTTAAATATATAAAGATATTATATTTTTTTTAAATGTTAACCAAAAAAAAAGCTAAATTAAAAATTTATATTTTTTTTATTTATATTTTTTTTTTTTGTCGTATAACAACTTTTGTTAGTTAGTTTTGAGTAGTTTGTTAATTTATAAACAAACTATTCAAACTTTTTTAGAAAAACTAAAATTTATTGATGCATATTAGATATTTTTTATTAATAAAAATTTAAGATTTATTTTAGCTTTTCACATTATTTAACTTTGCTTTATTTATTGTTTTATATTTTTTTTGTGCTCTATTTCTTTTGTGAGAAGCAGAGGGAGGACCCAGTAAGAATAAGATGTCTAGGGCGCCGCAATGGATTAATCAGGCCCTGGTACCAGCATATAAATGTTTTTAATTATAATCTACAATTACTAAATCTATTTAGGGTTATGCCGGTTCCAATAGATTCATCCCGGTCGAACCTACAGTTTTGTTAGACTTCTCTGCCAGTCTAACAATAGCTGAACTTTTGCAGTGGGTGTCTAGGGGGATTTGACAAGACACAATAAAAGTCTTGCGTTTCTTTTAAATAAAGACATTTAATTGGTTCTATAATTTACAATAATATTTACATTGGTTATTAATCAAGCGCTAAACTTATGCACCTCGCTCCTCTCTCGTTGTTCGTCCGCATCCTCCCCAATCTCTCCTGCCAGCATTCTCTTTCACGCCCATCTGCGGGGTCCTGTCCCCTTCTCGTGGGGTCAGAGTTCAAAGTTGAATACTCCCCCACGTTGTAAACAGGCTCTGTCAAAAACAAGCAATCGTGAAGTGTCGCCGTCTGCTGATTACCACACAAACAAATCCTATATCTATTATCAATTTATCATTTATTTAATTTACTAAAAGTTCAATCCACTATCATAGGATTTTAATAAAGCTTGTAGTGTGCAGGTTGGGCAACCAGATTGTAACTGGTTGTGGTCGGGTTGAGATATTTGAAGCGCAGGTTGGAGAACTCACAGCTTTATTTACACATGCACAAACACCACACACACACAAAAATTAGTGACATATAATATTTAACAGATTTAAAGGCAAATAATTATAGATTCGTGGAAGGACTCCACTTCTGAGCAGAAAACCTGCAACTCGGCTACGCTCAGAGTGCGCGTAATTGACATCCTCTTCTGATGAGAGTCTGTAGGCCAGCTGATCATTTTTCCCGAACGCCAAAGGGAGCGATAGGAGGAAGCATGGTTGCAAGCTCGAAATCCTTAATCTCATTTTTTTTTTTTTTTTTTTTTTTGTTCTGATCATTTAGAAATGTTTAATTCAAAAACTCATTTTTGAACAGTTGTTTGACTTAAATTAAATTAATTTTTTTTTTTATATCCTTTGCATATAACTAGTAAAAATACTTATTTTAACCTAAGACAATAGAAAAGAGATTTAAGAAATAAAACATGAGTAATATTATTAGATATAATTTAGAATGCTTACAGTTTTAAAGAGTTAAGAGCAAAGTGTTAACCAAACACAAATGCTGCTTTTTATGTTAACCTGTACTTCAATATATCTCATGTTAAAATTTAATTATGGAAAATACAAATTTAAAATATCCAAGTGTCGTATGTATCATTTATAAATCTTTTGTACTGAACATTTAGAATACGTTTAATATAGAATACGGTTAGATAAATCAATTGATGGAAGTGTAACATAAAACTCAAGGCCCTATTTGGTCACGATCTTTTATTGCCATGGTGAAACGATTTCATTGCCAAAAATCGATGGATAATTTAAAATATTCATTATATTTTTCCCAAACGATCCATACTGGGGACAACAATTTTATTCTTAACTAGAAATTGTTTTACAATTAAGTCAATTAAAAAGAAAAAATTAAAGTAAATTTACTGTTATAAAATTTTAAAAATCCTTCATTACTGGTAATTTCTGTTTTCTTTAATAACCCCAGAGATTATTAAATAATCTGTATATCGTGTACTTTGCAATGAATCTGTGGCAATTCAAACTGCCAAAATTATGCAACGTATCGACGTATTTACAATCATCCTAAGTTGAGTAAAACTTTCAACTAATAAATAACTTCATATTATCATTTTCAATACTTTTAATGCGTTTTGTTTATGTGTAATACATAATTTCATTCTGTATTTTATTTTTTGAGTTATAACCATGCTTCCTCCTACACACTGCAAGAGCGCAACCTGTGGCGTTCAGGAGAAATGGTCAGTAAACCTCGAGATTCTCACCCCAGAGGAAGTACTTCACAACCTGGCTCCCACTCAAAAACGTTTAGTTTATAATCTCTCATACGGAGAGGAAATGTATTTAACACAACCCTGAGTTCAAGTCGAACTATAGACTAACACTTGCAGAGGAAGTATATTTCGAGCATCCCCCGCTTACCTCAGTATCGGGATTTCGACTTAGAAGTGAAATCCTTCCACGAATCTATAATTATATGTCTTTAAATGTGTTACATTGTAATGTGTTACTGTTAAATAAAGCTGTGAGTTCTCTAAACTTGCCTCAAGTATTTCAACCCAACCACACCCAGTTACAATGTGGTTGCCCAACCTGCACATTACAGTGTTTATTTATTTTATTTATTTATTTATTTATTGATGTCGGCTGTATTCTTCACGACGAACAGTGGCCAAAACTTACAATACCATCATTTCTGAGAGGGTGTGGAGGAATGATATCTTTCGGGAGACTTTTAAAATTAACTGGCCCCCTTTTTGCGTGTCGTTTAACAAAAAAAATTCCTGCTAATCTACCTCCGTTTGCATTGACTGAGGATGATAGATGAATACATATACGCAATTGCCCCTAAGTCTCCTGGTTTCTGAAAGAGTAATGACTGCATCAATATCGCCAGAGAATTAAAATCTGATCACTTTTGCATACAAGTTGCATATTGGTGCACGAGTCAACATGGCAAAGTAGTTGTAATGAAAATATTTACAACATCGAAATATTTATTAATTGCATCACAACCATGGTGAAGTTTATTACTTTTAGTTGAAATCATAAATAAAATTAAACCAATTTACAATTAATGAAAGAAGATGAAATCAAATTAAAATTTCGAACAACTGAAATCCTTTCACGAATTTCAATTCATTATGTGTGAACATACTTTGCTGGGACACATGGGAGTATAGCAATATTAAATTATCCAATAAATTTATGAAGCAATTGGTGAGAATCCTACAAGAACTGAAGTTCTCCACTTAATGATTTCGCTTCTTTATTTGGCGATTTCTTCCCTTGCTGTTTTCGCCAAGTCCACTCCTAAACCAGGGATGGGCAAACTACCCCCGCCGGAAGATTCTATCCGGCCCGCAGATAGAATTTTAATTTGCCAGTCCGAGACAAATTAAAAGAAATATAAATTTATATATTATATATCCCTTTTCTACTTTGATTAAATATTTTTTTTTTCCTTTTTTTTTCAAACGACTAGTTTCTGTATTTTTGTTCTACAAAATATAAATCGACGGAAATAGCAAGCACAGACAGCTTTCAATCGATAAAGTGTTAAAAGCGAAAGTTCTTTGTTAGTTTTAGCTGTAGATTAGCGCCAACAAGCGTTATCACTTTCTTCGGGAGCAGACATATGGGAATCCAATATAGGTGAATTAGACCTCACATGTGGCAGACTGCGCATTTTAAGCTCCAGCCAGCGGCTTTTTCTTTTGGTTTTCTTTATTGATTGTGTATGAAAAAATTGCGGACATATGGCTTCATTGTGAATAGTGGGGAAATTATTAAAAGTACAGCGTAGCGCTTGTTTTGGTTATTCGTAAAATATTGCAAAAATAAAGTACATATATTATTGGTTAATAATATTGTAAATATTACGTGTAATAATAAATGTTTATTAATATTATAAATATTTTTAAAATTTTAGATACATTTATCTCGAGCCCGCCAAACTTTTTTTCTGCGATTTTTGGCCCGCGACCGAAAAGTTTGTCCATCCCTGTCCTATACAAATAAATTAACTGCTGCGGTTACAAAATACTGCTCCATTTGGCGCAGTAAAGAGACTTGGCGAAATCGTAACCCTAAAGTGCAGAATTCCAAAAGAACTATCAAATTAAATAGCTGCAGGAATATAATAAAATTTAGAATTTGAATTTGACAATTACAAGAAGCATTATCCAATTCAGACAGAGAAGTGATGACTAAATTAATCTTTTATAAACATGAAAGGCTTAAACACTATTTTTGGAATTGAAACATTAATCTGTTTATATTTTGAAAGGCAAACAATTCAAAATGAACTAGGACTTGACTTGATATGGGTCAATCGTTATATTTAGCAACACATATTGATGTCAGTTTTAAAACACACATAAATAAAGTCGTGGGAAAATCAGCTTTTATTTTAATTAAAAGTTTTTGAATATATGTTTCTCGTGTTGTTCTAGAAGATTAATCTGTTTTAAATATAAACTTAAACTCTTACTTTTTTTTTTTATTGTATAATTTCTTTTTTTTTTTTTTTTTTGAAGACATCATGGACCTCTAACCAGGACAACATCATATTCCCACAGGATAAAAAGTGAAAAAGATATTTAAAGAAATACTTTATAGAATAATATAAAATATTATATAATAATAAAAAAATTAATAATTATATTAATATTATTAATTAATTCATTATTATAACTAATTTTTATTAATAATTGATCACTACATAATTAAAAATACATAGCAGAAAATTTTTAATTACAAAGCTGTAATCAATAAAAATGTGAGGCATATTATATGTCTGCTTTGATTGACGTTGAATACATTATTTCTACTATTATTTTATTAATGAATCACATTTAGTATGCTTTTATTATAAGTAAATCTTTGCTAATCTTAGTGTTAAACGCGCGTTTGATACTACTGTGTCCTAAAAGTAAGACCCATTTTCAATTTAAAATTCCTGGGGCTTATGGAATTTTAATTTTTTCTTTTTAAGGTTGCTGGCACTGTCCTTGACATCTGTGTGAAATATGACGTCAAAATATTCATTAGTGTTTGAGTTAATCATGACTTTGTGAGATGCTAAAACTGATTCCGGCGATTTTTGAAATGTCTGAATTAATTGAGCAAAGAACTTGCATTCAATTTTGTTTGCGGAAACGTATAGAATGTTGCAGAAGGCATTCGGTGTGCATTCCTATATCGGAAAGAAATGTTTAGAAGTGGTATAAACAGTTCAAAGAAGACAGAGAACACGTTGAAGACAAAGAGAGCTCTGGTGAACCATCAACCTCAACTGATGACTGCACATCCAAAAAATTAAAGATCTGGTGCTTGCAAACCGTCGATTTACAATTGGTGACCTTGCTGCTGATGTTGGAATTTCAAAAGGATCGATCAATTCCATTTTGGGCCTAAAATGCGTCAAATCTCGATTGGTACCGAAAACACTGAATGCGCCAGCTAACACTGCATTGATTCTTCGTGACTTTTTCGCCAAAAAGGAAATCCATATCGTTCTACAAACACCGTATTCACATCGTGCGACTTCTGGCTATTCCCTAAACTCAAAAGACTACTCTGGGGACACCGTTTTGAGTCAATTGAAGAGATTCAACGTGAATCGCCTCGAACTTTGAACGCCATCCTGCCGATGACTTTTAGCATGGATTGAAGATTGGAAAAAGTTGGCATAAGTGCATTGTGTACGGAGGGGATTGCTTTGAAGGCGATGATATAAATTTGGAAGAATAAATAAAGAGTTTTTGAAAAAAAAAAAATTGGTTTTACATTTTGGGCACAGTAGTACATCCTTTAACAAATAAACCTTAAATTATTTAATACATTTAATTATAATTGTCCAATGTTAAATTTAAATTTCAAATAATACCAATTTGTCATAACGTCATCTAGTTAGTGAACCTTTTCTAATATATGGCTTCATAAAAAAAATAGCACTCTTAGTGAAAGTAGTAGTAATAGTAAAAGTAGTGATTTTATTATTATTTTCATTTTTATTTAATTGATGGATTAATATTAGGTGTGTTTTCGTGATTTAATGCTAAAATACGAGCAGAATATTTTTTCCACAACGCAGGGGGCATTGGGAAAAGTACATCAAATGAATTTTAATTGTGACCTTAAAAACATTTTATGGAGGGGACATTTTTAGACACGAAATAATTCAAAGCATCGCGTGGTAAAAGTAACATCTCTCTACGATAAAAGCTTACATTTTTCATTGTGCCAACCATTCTTAAAAACTGGATTACGTCCAAATTGAACGCTAAAGCACTTATCGAACCTCTAATTCAGCTGAAACTTTGGCAAGCCACTGCGATAGCTTCTGCGAAAATTCCACACACGAATATTTTCGTTGGCTGACAAAGAATGAATTCTTTTTTGTTTTTCTTCTTTCTTTTGTCTCGATTTTATAATACCCAATGCTCTGCGCTGAATGCTGACAACGAAACTTTGCCTGAAACGCGGTTGACAGTTAGGTAATTAAAGTGGATGGATTTCCAGTAAAAATAATTTTTGATGTAAAGCGTATGCCATCTTTTTTTTTTTTTTTTTCTTACGTCATGCATAAAACATTTCATTGTTAAGTGGTAGTCTTTTTTTAGAAAACCCAGGATTGTATGCTTGAATAAACGTTCGAATTATGTAGTGAGTAAGGTAGAAAGTTGTAAATGGATTATATTTAAATGTTGTAATTTATAAATATTCGTATTATTAGTGAATTTTAAGTATTAATGAGTGGTTATTGAAAATTTTACCCATAAAATAATGTTTATTGTTTTGGGTATGATTTTTCTTTTCATGACCACTTTCAACTTTCTTATAGGTTTATTTAATTTTTTTTTCTAATTTCTTTCAAGAGCTATTATTAGTTCATTTAAATTTCTTTCGCGGACGTTTTTATACGTAATATTTATTTAACGATACAATAATTATATAATTAAATAATGCAAAATTATTCTAAAAGATCGTCTGGTGAAGCAAAGACATTTTTATTTCAAAGTAAAAACGAAATTTTTCAGCAAAAAAGAAAAATCGTTTTTAAAAATAAAATTTTTTTTTTTTTTTTTTAAGATTTCTGTTATGTGTTCTGTTCTTAAATTGATCGAAATTCTAAATTTTATGTAACCCTGTATATCGACCCAACCGATTATTACCTATAAAATAATAGGTATTATTTTGGGTAGTGGGTTTTTTCTTTTCCTTGATCATTTTGCTCGCGTGTTTGATCAGTTTTCGTTTCCTTGACCTTTTTCAAAGTTTCTTATCGGCTTATTTATTTTTTTAATTTCTTTCAAGAGCTATTCTTAGTGCATTATTTTAATTTTTTTCGCGAAATTTAAATAAATATGTATAAATCTCGTTTTAATACATAATATTTATTTAAATTTCTTTCAAGAACTAATAATTATATAATTAAATAATGTCAAATTGTTCTAAAATAACGTCTGGGAAAGCAAAGACAATTTTATCTCGAAGTGAAAACGAGATTTTGCAGCAAAAAATAATCGTTTGGAATTCTATAATTTTTAATTTTTTAAAATTGCCGTTATGCACTTTGTTCTTATACTAAATTCTAAATTTTATGGATAACTTGTATATCACCCAGCTGATTATTTTTGAAATTATTAAACATAAAATAATAGGTATTGTTTGGATAGCAGGGTTTTTCATTTCCTTGATAATTTTATGTGTGTGTTTGATTATTGTTTCCTTGACCACTTTTAAAATTTCTTATTGGTTTATTTAATTTTTTTTATTTATTTCAAGGGCTATTCTTATTGGTTTATTTAAATTTCTTTCAAGACCATTTTTATTTATATTTATTTAAATTTCTTTCTCAATCTTATGATTATATAATTAAATAATAAAAAAATGTTTTAAAAGATCGTTTGGTGAAAGCAAACACAATTTTATTTCAAAGTGAAAACGAGATTTTCCAGAAAAGAAAATCGTTTGGAATTCTGTAGTTTTTGTTATTATTATTTTTTATTACTGTTATGCGTTGTCCCAAACTATTATTTTTTTTTTTTAATTTTTAAATATGAAATCACCAGGAAAACGTTATGTCTGAAAGTAAAATTATGTTTCAGTGTAATTTATTTAAAATACAATAAAATTTAAATAATTAAATTATTTTTTAATGTTATTGTTGTAACTTAATTCTTCTGTAAAAGAATCTGTTTATTATAACCAACAGCAAAAATTCTGTAATTACACACAATTAAATCCACCTTCCAAGAAAAAGAAACTTACTTAATAAAACATGCATACTTATAACACCTACTCAAAATGTTTTAACAAAAAAACGGGTTCATCTTGAGCCACTTTCAAATATGTATTCGAAGACACCTGATTATTTTCGATATTTGTCACTGAATTCCTGTTTCCACAAATAACCCACCTTGTTCATTTCCGGGTTTCCACTCTGCTACACAAATGATCAAATTACCACAGACTTGCAAAAAGGCTCTGAGGAATGTTGGAGACCCAAAATACTCCTACATAAGAGTAACAAAACGGTTCCTAGACTACAGCATGTTGACTGAAATAAAAATCGCAGTACTGTTTTGTCACTGCCACAGTGATAGTAAAGTTACAAATCACAGTGACGTGATTTTCGACCTGTCTCGATTATATTTAAAATTAATAACTTAATGTAAGTATCCGAATATAAATATTTCTTGATCGGAATCTTCAACTCATAATTTTTTTTTTTTTTCATTTAATCTTTTTTTTTTTTACTCTTTTACAAATATATGATATTGCATGTCTAATTTATACATGAAAAAAATAATAAAAATATATAAAAATCACCCTAAAAAAAATAATCATGATAAATGCATCTTAATATTTTTTATTATTTGAAAATATCCATTTAATCAATAAACATTATTCAGCAATAAAATATAATTAATTTTCATTTATAGTTATCAATATCTTAAAATTTTTTTAACTATTACAAAAGAATTAATGCTGACTAATTACTTTATCATCCATAAAATTATGGATATCAATTGAGGAACGCTGTTTTTCGTGTCCTGGACGATTATCGATTGTTCTTATTGGTTAATTTTTTTTTTTTAATTTCTTTCACGGACTTTTTATACATAATATTTATTTCAATTTCTTTCACAATCTACTAATTATGTAATTAAAAATATAAAAATAGTTCTATAAGATCGTGGGTGAAATCAAAGACCATTTTATTACGAAAATGAGATTTCTCAAGAAAAAGAAAATCATTGGAATTTAATAATTTTTTTTTATTATTATTTTTAAGATTGCTGTTATGCATTTTGTTGTTACATTAAATTCTAAATTTTATATTTAACCTATATATCAGCCCAGCGGATTACATTTCTCTTAAGTTTTTGAATAATTATTTCCTTCTTCATTTTCAAATAAGAAAAAATGTAAATATGAATACATATATATATAATAAATTTATATTTGCCTTTATATAATAAAGCACAGTTAAATACCACTTCCACCTGATCACGTGCCTTCCACGTCATCCAGGCGAGTTAATTGCAAAATGTAGGGGTGGTCATAATGTTTTAGCTCTTGTATATTATGTCTTTAAATAATGTATGTGTTGGAACTCAGTGATTACGTGTGCAGACCAGGTGGAGAAGAGGTTCAAATCGGCATGTGGCATTCGTTGCAGTCACTGCTTTTAGAAATAAGAAGACTCGAGGACGATTATGGAAACTGGTAAAAGCATATTGTACCGATAGACGGACAACATGTAATGAATTTATCTCCCATACCACACATATAAGAGGCATTTATCTCTAAAAGTTTACCCAGGGAACAATGTTATCCCTTCATCCCCATCTATTGGTTGTTGGGCATACATAATTGGAACACGAGGTCCACTGAGGCTCAGAAAAATAAAAAAAAGGAAGGTATAGATTCAAATCTGCTAAAGGCCTTCAATGAAGTTTTTTTTTTTTTTTTTTTTAAGTCCTCAGAAGCCGATGTTATCTCTTCGTTGCCCATCCGTAAACTATTTATGGTACACATATTGAAAAATATCCATCCATGTACGCTAAAAGATGGAATAGAATAGATGAACTAAAGATGGATAGCTGTCGCGCCATACTTCTTCAATGGCGCGACAGCTCCATGGTGAGCCAAGGCCTTCTGCCTACTAGCAGATTCCGAAACATGGAACATTGTTTTTCTTTTACGAGGTAGGTAGTCAGCCACCGCCCAATAGTCATATTAAACCGGGACCTACAGTTTAAAGTGGATTCCGAACCACTACAAACGTCCATAACACACCAGGACTCAAACGCCGAGCACCAGAGCGCTAGTCACTTGGCCATCAATCCCCGAATTGGATATTAACACTTTTAATATATATGTGGCCAATTTTATTCGCATTTTTCTACTTAAAGATGTATATGCAAGAATCTAAATAGCTATATCATTTTTTTCCTTTAATTTTTACCAGCAGGGGGCCTGAATGGCCCAGTGGCTAGCGCTCTGGCACTCGGTACCACAGGTTTCGGGTTCGAGTCCCGGCGGTGCCATGGTTGTTTGTAGTGGTTCGGAATCGACTTTAAACTGTAGGTCCCGGTCTATTAGGATCGTAGAGCGTTACGGGGACATTGTTACTCCACGTCCGTAGCTTATCTTCAAGTTACACGCGCTCCTGGATAATGCAAAGTGAGTACGTCTCTGTGCAGCTCTTGCCTTAAGGCATCTAAGACCAAGCTGTCTAAGTGTTTGCCAGCTGCATTAGAAAGAAAAAAAAAAAAATTTTTACCAGCAATATTATTTTTGTTTGTTTTTTTATTGATCGTCAACTAATTTTTCAGATCACAAACATGCGTTTTAAAACTCTTCTTTAAAAACTTGATTCATGGTATAATTTTTATACATTCAAAAACATGGGTTAAAAATAAAAAACTAGATCGATTTCTTAACAGTTTTGTGGCATAAAAAATTGCTCACTCGAGGAAATTAAAGTACATCCTCTCCCCTTTTATCATAAACTTCAATGTCAAGTTATCGCCAAGGACAAATGTAACCCAGGTAGAACATATTCTAAGAAGAAAAAAAAACTGTGGTTCATTTTTTCCAGTAGCATGCAAAAAAAGAACATCGATTAGTTAGATGTCGTTGGCTCTTTTGGACCTCTGCCCATACCTAAGTACCAGTATCTTTTTTCCTCTTTTTTATTCATGAAAAAAAAATGGAAGCAAAAACTAGTAGGAAACTCCAAAGGGCAATTTTCAAAGTTTGAAAAAGAAAGTTATTTAATCATTAACATAAAAATCCTATTTAATAAATTTTAGTAATCAATATGTAAGTCAAACTATGTTTTAGAATTCGAGGATTGTTTAATGTATTATTAAAATAAAAATTTTTACTACATTAAATATTTACGAAAAATATGCAATAATCAATTATTTCCCCTTAATATATATCAATAATATATAAGATCAATATTAAATCATATTTATATATCCCATATAGATTACATAAGATTAATTGCAATTTTCTTTATTAACATGTTAATAATTTGCATTACATCAATTACAATATTATTGCTTCAATTAATACATTAGATCAATGCCAAGGTTCTACAGTGACATTTACGTAGTTTGCACAAGATTAATTATAATTTCATTAATTAACATTTTAAATGGTTTGCATTAGATCAATTGCAATATTGTTGCTTCAATTAATATACAAGATCAGTTGCAATATTATTGCTTCAATTAATACATAAACAATGTTCTATAGTGACATGTACATAGTTTGCATTAGGTTAATTGTAATTTTCTTTATTGCCGTATTAAATGGTTTGCTTTTGATCCATTGCAATATTCTATAGCCACATTTACATTATTTGTATTAGAACAATTGCAATATTATTGCTTCAATTAACACATTATTTACATAAGATCAATTGCAATATCATTGCTTCAATTAACACATTATCTATTACAATAGCACATTATACATATACACGTTATCATTTACATAGTTTGCATTAGATTAATTGTAATTTACTTTATTGAAATTTTATATAATATGCGTTAGAACAATTGCCCAATATCCTTTGTTCACATTTTGTAATCTTTACATACAATATCAGTTGTAATTATTGAAATTACTAAAATCTTTTTGTGTTAAAATCCTCGTTAGTCGAACCACCTGGTGGAAGTTTTCTGGATTTTCTCCCGTACGATATACAAATGCTGGGTGATTCCTCATAAAAAAAAAGGCACTGTCCTCATTCTTCACCGACACGGAGCCAAGCCAGACTTCTACTTACGGGTGCTCCATCACAACAGAAGCTACCGCTTCCCCTTCCATCCTTCCATGAAAATACAACGTGTTCATGGGGTTGATCTATATGTTGCTGTTGACCAAGTGAGAAAAGAAACAACAATCATATAATTTTCTCACATGAAAGTTAGGAAATTCTAATTTATAGGTATAATATTTTACATACCATATTGCAACCATAGGCTACATACCATATTACAACCATATTAGATCGGTATGACCAACTGACCAGCGCTCTAGTGCTAGATACCACAGGTTTCGGGTTCGAGACCCGGCGGTGCCATGGATGTTTGTAGTAGCTCAAAATCCGCATTAAACAGTAGGTTTCGGTCAAATATGATAGCGTAGGGTTGACAACCCTACCCCTAAAAATCAATCATCTCCTGTATTGAAATCTGCCAATAGACGGCCTTGGCCCCATGCCCATGAGGAAAAGAAAGTTACGCCAATGAGTTAAAATTGCGCAATTTGTTAAGCTTTTATTTTAATTTTTTTTTATCTAATAATCCAAACTGGTATTGGCAGGCATTAATTTTTTAATATTTGCTTATCAAATGCATTCTTTAAGTGTCGCATGTTTGATTATCAACTATCTTAATGCATTCAATTTTGATAATATTGTCTCCTTTACCATCTATGTTTTTACTTCAGTGACTGACATAATGGATGTAGTAATTATTATTTACGGATTATTTCCGTACGTTGAACTTCTTAGCAACGAATTCCTTTTAGAAACAAGAAATAAACAAGCAATACATAACAAATAATTAGGAATGACACTGATCGATTCATACACTTGAATCTAATTAAGTTCTGTTTAAAAAAAAATCTCAAAACATCTGGCCAAGTTTAGTCAAAATATATTTAAAAATAAAATTAACCATTACTTTACAAGCATAACTCTTAACTTTCTAAAAAAAAAATGTGAAGCAAAATGCTATTTTAGTTGCTACTTAACAAATGCTACTTCCTCGTTCTTCTCTGACAACTCATCTTTCTCACTTTAGTGCCTCATGATGTCGATTTTGATTGCATTAAGTATTTAATAATTTCTCTATTGACAGTTAATAAAGTTCATTTTAAATATCATTATTAAAAGTAACCTACGCAGTGATTGCGATTTACTTTCACTGCGAAAGTAAATTACTTATTTTAACTCTGAAATCTCGAATAGAAATGTATTGGTATCAATACGTAGTAAATATGTAATGCTATATATATATATATATATATATATACATATTCATTTATTTATTCTAGATAGTATTTTAACTTGCAATGATATTTATGAAATCATAAATTTCTTGTATTACATTTTGCAGTGTGGAAACTGAGCAACCAGATTGTAACTGTGTCTGGTTTGGTAGAGATACTTGAAGCACAGCTTTGTTTCAGCACGCACAAAAACCCCACACAAACAATTAGAGGCATACAATATTTAAAATATTTAAATACAGATCATTGGAAGTACTCCCTTCTAAGCCGAAAATCCGAAACTCAGATAAACGCAGGGGCGCGAAATGTACTTCCTCTCCGGGCGAGAGTCTGTAGGCCGTTCACTAATGTGCCGGGATGCGGAAAATATATTTCCCCTCTAATGAGAAACTACAAACTAAACGTTTCTCAGCGGGAGCACAGTTTCTCTGTACTTCCTCTCGGGTGAGAATCTCGAAGCCTGCAGACCATTTCTCGTGAACGCCACAAGGATGGGGCTGGTCTTGTCAGTATGTAGGAGGAAGAACGGTTACAAAACAAGTTTAATATGGAATATATAGGATAACACTTATGTAAGATACATAGATAACACTTAATATAGGATAATATTTTATAAACTTAAGTAGTGATTTTATTTTTTAGCATTATAACATAACAGCAATAAATATTCTATCTGAGTTTATAAAAAGATAATTTAAACACCTATCTAAATTTATAAAAAAAAATTTTTTAACAATTTATTGAGTTTCATGTTAATACTATAAAAGAAAGCAAATCCTCATTAAAAAACAAAATTTTATTCATTGAAATTAAATGATTTTAATTTAATTCAACGTTTTTTTTTTTTTTTTTTTTTTTTAGATTTTGTAATGAAATATAAAACTTACAAATTAAAAAAAAAAAATAAAACTATTTATTTGATGTATGATTGTCAAATTAATATTCCTTTTGACACAGATGAAATCTAAGCACTTCAATTAACTACTTACAAAAGTATTAAAACAAATTATCCGGAGGAAAATGTTCTGCTCAAGTTTTAAATTACCACCATGCATTTCTTCTTTATTTTCTTTTTATTTCTTCGAAAGTGAAAAAAAAAAAAAGAAATAAAACTTGTTCAAGGAAAAAGCAATGATAAAACTCTAGAGATATAAATCCATAAATTATGTGGGAACGGAAATGAAAATCTACTCCATTTTAGTTCTGGATAAAATAAACTTGGCAGCTAAGTTATTTCAAGGTCAGAATTCAACTGCGACGATACGGCACGCACACAAATAATTCATCTCGAAAATTAAAAAAAAAAAATAAATAAAAATAAAAATAAAAATAAAAAACTGTAGTGTCATGTCAACCTTATTTTTAGATTTCAATAAAAATATAAACATCTGTAAAAGCAAAACAAAATAAAGTATTGTATAATTTTGTAAGATATATAAAAGCAAATTTTCCGACGTATAAAATGGTTCACTTTAATATTGATGTAAATTAAATCTCTTAAAATAGATTTTTCCGATCCTAAGCCTAGGTTTGTTTGTCCTCTACGGTAATTTTGTGCTCACTTTAGGCTAATTAGATCAGGACTTACAGTTTAACGAGGAGTCCTAACCACTCACAAGCATCCATGCCGCCGCCAGGATTCGAACTTGAAGCCTGTGGTACCAAAGGCCATAATGCTAGCCAATTGGCCATTAGGCCGTTCCTAAGGCTAGGAGCAGTGGTTCTCATACTTCTTGAAGTAAGAGGTTCGAATCCTGGAGGTGGCTTGGTTAATTGTTAGTGATTCGGACTCCATGTTAGACTGTAGATCCCGGTTTAATTAGACTAAAGTTTGCAAAAATGACCGTAGAGCGACAAACCAAATCTAGAAGTCGGGGTGCCTTTAAAATCCTACATATAATTGTAGACACACTACATACAAATTTCTGAGAAATATGTTATAATAACTAAGCCATATATTACCGGAAAAAAAAAAAAATAGTGCGATAAAAAAAAATTAAATGAAAATCATTTTTAAGTTTATTTTTTATTGTGTTTATGTGAAACATAAGCCTGAAGTGTCTTAGCAATTTCTCCAATTTTTGGGCATATATTTGAAAGACAAACTCTCATTACTTCGTCAATATATTGATTTGGTATGGTTTGTCACTCTACTGTTATTTTGTGCACACTTTAGGCTAATTAGACAGGAACCTACAGTTTAGCGTGTATTCCGAACCACTCACAAATATCCATGACACTGCCAGAATTCGAATATGAAACCTATGGTACCAAAGGCCAGAGCGCAAGCCAATTGAGCATCAGGCCAATATATGTCAATATATTGAAGATTTCGCCTCATTTTTTATTTAATTCTAATGAGGGTAGAAAATCTTAATTCCCATAAATATGACATATAGCGTTGAAAATTGTAAGAAAATTTTCAAAGC
This sequence comes from Caerostris extrusa, assembly GCA_021605095.1. Taxonomy (NCBI): domain Eukaryota; kingdom Metazoa; phylum Arthropoda; class Arachnida; order Araneae; family Araneidae; genus Caerostris; species Caerostris extrusa. Next base: position 43,206 of record BPLR01008911.1, on the reverse strand, counting down.
TTTTTAGATATTGACAGGCATTCTTCTTTTATAGTAATTCGAAAGGTTACAAAAGACAATTTCTTAAGTTTAATTCTCAATCCACAATCGATATAACTATTAGTTTCTTATTATTTTCTATTAGTTAACTTCTTCTTCAGTTAATGTTAGATGATCAACGCCACAGAGTACTATCTACAAACGTTGAAGTCTCATAGGCTGCAATAGCATTTTTTAATATTGAAAATCACATAGACGCTAATTCAACTAATAGTCAATCATAGAAGTCACTTTTCCTAGTTTTACGGATACATTCTTTGGCGCATTATCGCTGTTTTGCACTTTTAAGGGGAATAAAAGAAGGGGGAAAGCAATCAGAAAGGTTAGTTGTTTATAATAAAAGTTGCCTTTGAACGGAAGAGCTGAAAAGAAAGAGTCACTATATTTATTTTTCATACCTCCCCCTCCACCTTTTTTTTTTTTTTTTTTTTTAACAAGAGGAAGGGCTGTCTACCCTCCAGACTTCTATCATCCTTAAATATCATAATTAAATGTGATGCTTTATTTAGTTGTCTTACATTCATAATATATAAATAGCAGCATCATTTCTAATTAATTTCTATCCATAATTTGCAATATTAGGCTGAAAAAAAAATAACCCAGACATTTTATTGAAATGAAATGAAATGAAAACTAACAAACATTTAATTGTACACTTACATAATATGTTAAATAAATTCATTGGACTTCTGTGTAATACATATGTTAAGACTTTTTTTCAAAACATGATATCTTTATAATGCTTTCTGTAACTTAAGAAATATTTGTTCTTAAAGTCGATAATAATGAAATCACAAACGCCACCCTAGTATATGCCTTATTCTGACAAAATTCAGAATTTTCAGGTTTTTCTTTTTTTCTTTTTAATTACAAATTGGGGATTTTCTACCAATAAAACTGTAAATCCATACTCATCTTAAAATTTTTTCTGTTTTGATTTTTCTAATCAAGTGTTTTTAACAATAGAAATATTTAGTGCCTATCTCTTTCAACTCATTTGCATTTACTCTTGCAGATAACCTTCTACAATTTGACACCTATTACAAAAATATAAAATATAATAAACCCAATTGAAATCTTGCATGTATGTAATAGTATAATGTAAATCAAACTTTTCTAGAAAAATTACACGCTTTTTGCCATTTTTCTCTTGTTCATTAATTTATGCTAGGACGTCCCCAATAGGAATGCTCCACTTTACTTCTCTAGGAATTTCTCAATATCTCATTTATATCATAGGCTCTCGGTGTGCAAACATCTTTATTCACCAGTGGCTACTTCAACTTGTTATGTCCCAATATCTTGTTCATTTTTGCTGTAACATCCTTGAAATAAAAAAAAAATTTTAAATATCATATAGCATCTTGTAATTTTCTTTCAATTAAATGAGAAATTAATTGACCAGGAAATTATTAGTTTGATATAATTTAAAAATATGTCTCTTAAATTCAAAGGAGTTAATAAAATGATAAAGCTTACTATTAAAACTGCAAACAAATCGTAACATATAATCTATGTGATACATTGATTTATTAGCAATATACTTGAAACAGGTGACACATATTTCCTTAAACAATGAATTGTCTCAATTTCTATTGATTTATTGGGAATAGATGACTCAATCTCGGGTTAATCCCGTTTCACCTCAAAATGTTGTACTTCTTGTCGTGCATGCTTTGCTGCCATGGTTATGCCAGTCATTCATTAGTGATGCCAAAACTGGATAAATATTTTATTAAATAATAGTATCACTCATCGTTATTCCCATATAGTCAGTTATCTCAACATTAAAAAAAATGAAAATATGAGAATCATCATAATCAGAAAAAAATTGTTTTTATATTATCTATATATAAAGTTAAGATACCAATACAACAAAAGAAAAGATAGTCAAAAATACAAATAGCAACATTGATTCTTTTCTAATCCTATAAAAATTATAAAATAACACTAAAATTTGTGAACAATCAAATTAGAAAATAAAAAAGATTCTGAAATATATTTTACCTTAATTCTGAAACTGAAAAATATAATAATAAAAGGCAAAATGAATACAAATTGAAAATCTTTTTTTCAAATAATGGAATATTAATTCTAATAAAATACTAGCACATTTCTTACACTCTCAAATAAATTATTTTATCTTCCTTTGAATAGCAATTTCAAATGAACATAGATAATAGGAAATTAATTTATTAAGATTTAATGTATCCTTTCTCAAATTATATTACTAATTTAAAAAAAATTTTTTTTTTTTTTTTTTTTTTTGCTTATATAATAAATTTATTCTATATTCTAAAAATTCAGTATACTTATCATAAAAATATGTTTATATTTGTTGTTGCTGTGTCCCTCATGGAAGGAGGGGGCAGCTTCTGTTCTGATCACCCGTAAGAATACTTCTGTTTCTTACAGTCATAGTAGACTGGGACCTACGGTTTAAAGACAACCACTTTTTAAAAACCTGTGGCATCGAGCACCAGAGCGCTAGACACTCATTCAGGCCATGTTTATATTTTACGACAATTTTTTAAAAATCCGCTTTCATATATGGTCATAGTTCAGGAATGCTACACTGTAGACTACTGTTGATTTACTAAATTTACTAACTATGTATTAATTTAACAGGACACTTAATATGCAATTTTGAAAAAAAAATTTCATAAGTTTTTAAAAGGTTCTCTGCCAAATTAAAGATTATATATAAAATAATTATAATTTTATATCAATTTTAAAGCTAATTTTTTCTGTTTTTCATATAATATTTACTTTATTAGATTTATTTACCAAAATTATCGAAATTTTGTTAAAAACTGCCTCTTTCCTCTCTTAGAAATTAATAATTTTGAACATATCACTATGGTAAGCTGTATAATTTTACAAAATAAGTATAATGATAAAAATTTATTAAAATTTAATAACATTTTTAAAAAATTAAATTTTATTCTTGTAACAATAAAAATAAACATAATAATAATAACATAATGGTAATAAATAAACATAATTATTATTATTCCTAAATAATGCATTATAATGTTCAAATACTTTTTTGTTCAATAATCAGCATAAAAATACTTTTCAAGTAAACAAATAGAAAATAAAAACAATGATTTTGGAAAATTTAAAATAATTTTTTAATATTGGCTAATATAAAGCCCAATATAAATGTTAAAATAGTTGTTAAATTAATGAGATAAAATAATTTTCACTTCTTTTCTTGGTGTTCCCTCCATAAATCCCAATGAATCAATATGTATTGCGATCGTTACATCTGAATTAGAAATAATGCAGTGGGCAGCAATCGAGGTTCGTAATTGGAGCGCTTTCTTGACACCCGCATCACGTGATATTGACGTCATAGTCGAACATTCTTTGAATGGGACATTTATAAAATATTTGAAGTAATATCATTAAATAAAAACTTAACTTCTGATAGATTTTCTCACTATCACTATCTTTAACGATTTTAATTGTTAAAATTATCTTTATTTAGATTGTTTTTGAAAAAAAAAATCTGGACGTTACCTTGTGTATTATTGCTGATATATTTAAAATAAATACGTTTAAAATGCTGCTCGAAGAAATTTAAAATCATTTTGGAGATCAAAATAGTTATTTTATCAATAATAATGCAGAAAAAGTTTTTAAAATAAATGTGAAGTAATTAAGCATACATTTTCTGAATAATTTGACAATTTCTTTTATAAAAAAAAAAGTGAGTTAATTATAAATAAATATATATATCCCGTTGTAGTAAATAAAAAGCCTATTTATATTTTTATAATTTTTAAAATTTCCAATTTCAGTTTTTTTGTTAATGCGTTGTTTTCTTTTTGTCTAACTTTGACACCGAAACTGAGAAAATGCTTGTTTTGACACAACATAATGCGTGGCGCTGAAAGCAGATGTATGATGTCAGAAGGTCAATACTCATGCCCATGATTGTTTTGTTGATGTGATCTGCCACAGTACAAAAATAAACAAAGTGGAATTTACAAGTGGGAATGACTTTACGTGAGAGAAAGTAAGTAACATACAATTTTTTTCTAGGTCTTGTACTAGATTCACATTCTGCAACTTTGAGTTTATTTATATTCTGTCTTTTCTGATTATTTAACGTATTTTACACCAGTGGAGGTCGAGACAGATTGTTCTCAGCTGTTTCAAATTATCCATGTTGGCATATCCGCAATGCTATGAATTTTATTACCTGAGTTAACCTTGATTTTCTATGCTATGGATTTATAATCGATTTTATATCGGATTTATGGATTTTACGTTTATTTGATTTAAATGTTTTATTTTGTAGGACTTTTGCTTCCTTGGTCATATTATTTTATTTTTTATGACCTATTTAGATTTCGAAACGGTCTAATAATTTCGAGGTGTATCGCATACATGTGAGAGTGACAGTAGATGCTTTTATTGTTGAGTTTCTCATTTTTTTTTTATGAAGTGTCAGTTTTCGCATTAAAAATGTGGTCGTGGCAGTTTAAAGATGATTTGGAATTAGAAAAATTTTTGGATTAATTTGAATGCCATTATCTGTATTAAATATTCAAATTTGTATGGAGAATTTCATCTTATATGAAATTTGTTAAAAGTATATTTGAACGTATTAAATGTGGATATTATATCGATTTATTCTTTGTGTGAAAGCATCAACTTTTGTATATAACCTTCAAGGTCAGTACAGTTCGTTAAATTTTAATTATTTTTATTTTATTATTAAATATGATACATGTTAAAAATTTTAAATTATTATGCTTGAATAGATTTGATTTTTCTCTTTAAGAATTTTAAAAACCGTTAGTGAGTTGAGCTTTAAAAATCATCTTTTTGTTTTATATTGTTTTATTAAAAATATTCCTATTTATGAATATTAACTGTGCTAATGTTAATATTGTTTTTTTACATATTTTTCTGCCTTGTAGACAATTTCTTATAATAGTTATATTGTATATCATAGAATATTTTTATTTGGTATTTTATTTTTAATTTGGTAGAATATTAGTTTTCAAAACATACACTTTTTGAAATATTTCCAGTATTATTTTAGTTATCTTTTGTTTATAATATAATTAATGTGTTAAAATAAATTGTTAGTTCTTGTTAAGTTATGAAGTTTCTTTTTCTGTATAGTTACTTCTAAATAAATTTCATAAAATCACTTTGAGTACTAAATAATAAATAGAAAATAAGTTATAAAAATACAGAAGAATTTATTTTTTGTATTGAATTGCTTGATTTAAGTAAATATTTTTGAAAGTCATGCAATTAGCTGTATATTTTTTATTATCATTAAAGATTATTTTTACTACAAATAAATATTGATGGCTATATTATGATTGAAAGAAAGAAAAATTTAATTTCTTTATTGATTTGTATTTTTCTCCATTTAAACAACTATTTCTTTTATAAAATTTGACAAAAATTCTTATTCAACATTTATATTTCTTTAATTAGAATATAAATTCCTATTATAAGAAAATAAATATCATAAATATAAAATAGAATAAAATTTATTTTATTTATTTATGAAAAGTGATTTTATTAATTATAGGTATAATATTTTGTTAAATATTATTGCATTTGTTAATTATACTTACAGTCACTTTTTAAATAATATGGCAAATGTGAAGGAAATATTTTTTATAAGTAAGGCTTATAATTTAAATTTTTAAACTTTTAATGTTTTGCAGTTTTATTTTTAATAGAATGTAATTTCAAACTAAATAATTTATTAGGATTAACAATTTCCATTTTTTTCCAAAATGCTTTCAATTTAACATAAAAATTCAAAAAAAAATTCTTTTTTCAACATTTTTATGAAACAACTTTTTATTAAGCAAAAGTTAAAGGAATTTTTGCAGTATGATGTGATAAAATAATGCTAAATATTTGTGATATGTTAGGTACTATAACAATGCTTTTTTCTTGTTATTGACTTAATATAAAAATCTTCCATTGTTAAAAGTAAAATGATTGTTTTAAGTGTAAATATAATCTAAGCTATATTTGCAATTTTTAGTATAAAATTCTAGGATAAAATAACTTAACCAACCTGTGTTCCAACTTAAATATCCTAAAATTAATAAATAAAGTTACAATATTTTGGTTATTTAAATTCTTCATACAATAATTTCTTACATTTTCTGTAATAATTTAATATAATTTTAAATCTTCAAAACTAATTTAAATCTTTTTTAGTATTTAAGTACTTACATTAAGTTTGTTTAAAGATTTTTTTTTTATTTTTTTGAAAATATATTTTTTTTTTTCACTATTTTTTTTTTTCCCTTATAATTTTTTTTTTTTATTTATATGAACATTTCTTTAGATTACTGCTTTCTAGAGTATTATTATACTTAAAAGATTAAGTATTTGGAATTAATTTTGATAGAGAATATTGACATTTAAAGTGATAAAAAATAATTATTTATTGGTATAGTTTATTAAAAATATAAACAAAATGTTGCTGAAAAAAATGGAATTTTTGTCAAACAATTGTAATGAAATCAAATTTAGTTTATATATTTTTACTGCTTTAATTTATTTATTCTTTTTATTGCTTTTCAAATTTAGTTTATATATTTTACTAACAATACTATTCTAATTGGACTTTTCTAAATTTCTCTTTCATTAATATCTTCACATATTTTTGAAACATATTTGTATTATAAATTCCATTAGAAAGAGAGCTTTATGCAGATAATTTCTTTAATATGTTTTTATGTAACTATTATTCCATTTAAATATTTTAATTTCTTATATCAATTTTGATTTTCCTTTTTTCTTATATTTAATAAGTATATTTTGTAGAATTACTTATATGATTCATTAAATTTCAATAATATTTATTGTCAATTAAATAATATTAATTGTGAATGAAAGTTATATTTTATCATAATTATAAATTTTGTCAAAATCTATAAATATTTCTTAATATTCTTAAAATGTAAAGTGTATTTAAAATAATAACAAAATGTAATGAAAAAACATTGAGTTATATGAATAAAAAAAAATTATTCATTCAAATTCATATAATCTATAAATAGGCCAGTTTCAAAAAAATAATAAATAAAAGTATATTATTAAGTTCTAAGTTTAAGTTGTTAGAAATTTTTCTTAGATTAGATATTTTTCCATTTTAGAATAAATTAAATGTACAAAACTAAAAAAAAAAATAATATTTTATAAAATGAACTTTTATTTTTAAATACTCATTTCTAGAAAATAATTAACTATTATATTTAATTTTTCGTAATATTAAATGCTCTGAAATGATTTAAAAATATTAGAGGTTATTTGTAAATTTCTGACCATGGAAAAGTGACTAGAATAGCTTTCTGTATTTATTTTGGCCTTGCTCTCTTTACATTATTGATCTATAAAAGAGGAATTACTTTCCCTGACCTTTTTTGGAACATTGATTTCTTTTAAGTTACAATATTGTGTCTAACTTAATCAATTACAATGTCAAATAATATTTCTCATTTATTATATTGCTATTAATTTATTTATTGATATTTTAAAATTTTTTGTTTTCTATATGAATGAAACATTTTATTTTGCTCTTAGCTTAATAATTTGAGTATTATTTTAATTTTAAAAATTAAAACTGTATTCAAACTAATCATTTCTTAGTTTATTTCATTCAAAGATCTTAAATTTTATTTTAATTATTAAAAATTAATTATCTTTAAAAAAAATTATATTCTGAAGAGGATGCAATTTCTAAAAAAAAAAAAAAATTTTTTAAAATTTCATTTTTTTGATGCACTGGCTTGCATTTTAATCTTTTTTTTTTTTTTTTTTTTTTTTTTTTTTGCTGAAGAAGCTAGTATTTTTCTAGATAATAATTTAATCTAAATAAATTTGACAATTTTTTTTTTCTTTACATATGTCTATGAATGAGAAAATAGTGTAGTATAATTTTTATATGAAATCTGAATCAGCTGTCAATCTCAGATGGATAAATTTTTATATCAATTGATTATTTCATCAAATTTATCTAATATTCTGAAGATATAAATTATATTCTAAAGTTCTTTATTCTTATCTATAATGCACAGATTGTTGTTATCTACAGGTAATCAAATCTTCAAACAAGACAAGCTTCTTGCAAGCATTTTATGTTAGATAAATATGTTTCCTAACATTAGTTTTCTGTGAAATCTTATTTATTGTTTTTGTGAATGTGACAATTTTTATGAAGTTGATGACATTACAAATAGATTACGATTTATCTGTAGACTTAATAACAAAAGTTTTTCTCAGTGCACACTAAAACCAAAATTTGAGTAACATTTTACTTTTTCTCCATAATTTTGTATTCATTCATTGCTGTATAAATTTTCTTATAGAGAAATGAATTCTTGAATGGTTTATTTTTTGTGATCTACCTTGCCTTAAAACAGAACATGTCTGAGAACTATAAAATCACTTCTCTCACAAGAATAACATCTGTGGTATGTTTTTTAAATAATTTTTTAAAAATTCAATTGTTTATTACTTTTTTGTCTTAAAATATGTTACTATATAATAATACATTTTCTGTATTTCAAATGGTTATAATATTTCATTTTATTGACATCCACTGCCTTAAAATATCCATATTCTCTCAGAAATAAATGGTGACTAGAAACTAACCCTAAATATATAATGCAAATATTTCATCAGATTAAAACATCTAGCAAAAAACAAGAGTTTTATTTAATAAATAAAAACTCCTTAAAATTGTAAAAAAAGTTTTTAAAATTTATTCAATTCTTCCTAAATTGTGTTGAATTTAATATTAACACACTTTTATTTGCTTAAATGTCACTTACATAATATACAGCTGTACTAATAAAATGCTGAATAATTTTTAAAAAATTATTTACTTTTTATATTCAGAGTACATAATAACAATTTATAATTATTATAATAATAGTAATTAATTATAATTTCTATCTATCAAGTGAATCAAATACTGATTAAATAGCAACAGAAAAATTTTTGAATGATAAAAAATCAAAAGAAGGCACAAATGTATATCCCTGGTCCTTTAAACATGATAGAGCTATACTTTTAAAAATTAAAAGGGATATTTTTGAGATTTTATGCTACTTATTAAACCTTGTAACTTTATAATAATGATTCATAAAAAATTTTCATTATTTTCTTTAAAAACCTGATAACTACTAAATTAAGCTATTGTATCCAATTTTCTTTATATATATATATATATTTCCTTCATAAGTTTCTCATTTAGTTGTATGTACAACTGCTATATCATCCATTTCACAGGAACAAAAATTATTTGTTATCCCAAGATTACTTTTTTTTTTTTTTTTTACAATTTCAAACTTAATTATTATTAATTTTTATTTATTTAATTTAAAACCAAACTTGAGACTGCTAATTAATTCCTTTGATTGATTACAAAAAAAAAATAATTGTTTTATTAATAATTTGTTTTATCTTGTATTTCAATTTTAACATGATTTATTCATATTACCAGTAAATCAAAAACATACAGCTCTAAATTATTCCATATTTGCATATTATTATTTTAGATTTTATTTACTATTTAAAATCTAAATTTGTTAATTTTTATATTGATTTACGAATAAGGAAAAGTTATAAAATTATTAATTTATCTCAAATTCTATTACTCATCAAAAGCTTCAAGCAACCTGTATGTATACCAACCATTAGGATTTTTAAATAATAAAATACTAAAATATGCCAGTAATGTCTATTAATATAAAGCTGTCATTGTTTTTAATTGATAAGAAAATCACTATAAATAACCATTAAAAACCAAACAAAATTTAATCCTTAATTTATATGTAAATATCCATTATTAAAACAATTATATTGTTTCTACATTTAATAATTATTAATTTGATGTCATTTTCAGTTCAACTCTTCAAAGAAATTCAGACTACTTGACATGACAGAAAGAATCTAGTTTGCTTATTTTGAATGTTTGAAAAACAATTCATTGTTATTTTTGTTACTTTGCGTTTTGGACTTCTGAAAAGCCAATTCAAGAATCATGACATCGAGCTGCCTTGATTTGACTTTGCCATCATCTTCAACTTGTAAGGATGATTTCGTGAATCGAGTGGCGATGCCACAGACGAACAAAAAGTGCAGGAAGCAATGCTTCCAGGGACTTATCTTTTGTACACATCGATGGGCTTATATGCCCATCATGGTGTGTTTGCTCCACCAGAAAATAATGTAGTGGAAAAAATGTTGAAGTTTCATTTTAATTGCAAATATGACTTAATAAAAAATTGTGGAAAAAAGTGACAGAGCTGCTCTGCATTCACGTGATCAACAAGGATGAGTGATGTAATATATAAGTAATTTATTTATTGTGCTTCATGTATAAGTAAGATATTTATTACATTGTATTTGATAAATTACACTTTTCAAATATAAGAAAGCAAAACTCTTAAGAATGTAAATTATGACAATGAATAAAAATAAATGCTTGAAGACATTTGCATTATCAACAATATTTACCTGAGGGTTCAATACTGTGCTTGTTGTATTATTTTAAATCCATGGAATTGCTGCTTGATCCATGAAATACAATATAATAAGATTTCAATTAATAGAAATATGCAATATAATCTATACAAACATTTTTTTAGTTAACACACTGCTCCAAAATGAAAGTTAAAATACTATCTATTAAATTTGCAGTCAAATACAAACACTCTGATACATTCTACAAAACTGTGCATAAAATTAAAATAAAAGAAATGAATTAAAAACAAAATGAAAATGAACATAAAAGTTTCATACCATAACAGGTATTCTACTACAATTGAATTGAGTATTTCACATAAGAAAAGTAAACTATATTAACAGTCACTACACATAATATTGATTTAATAAAAACCCCAAATAATAAACAAAAACACTGATCACTATAATAAACTTTTCTGTAGTTTCTATAAAAATTACAAAAATGTTGGAATAACTAATGACTATGGCAAAAATGGATTTTTTTATGAAAATTTCAAAAAATAAATAAATAAAAGGCATTTTGTTTACTACTTTCCAACTGTATATAATTAAAAACTTAAGTAGATTATGAGAAAATAGCATCAACTGCTACAAAAAAAAAAACTGTAATTTTTTAATAATTAAAAGTAACTATCTTATTCAATAATGTACACAAATATGTATATTATTGTTATTGCATTTTTTTCTTTATCAAGCTGAGCTGTTAGTCTACTAAACCTGAATAGAAAGGATGATAAAGTTAAATAAGTTTAATGTTGATATGCATAATTTTTTTTTTTTTTGTTACAAATTTCAAAAAATTTTTATACTTCTAATTGTAAAATTTCCATATCAAAATCATGTGCTACATTATGTATTTAAAAAACATTCATACATTAAATCTTAATCTATAATAAATAGTTTCAACATTTGTATATTGATAGTATTAAATAATATCCAAAGTAACTTTATTTTAATGAAGTATCCTTAATTTTAAACCAAAAAATTGTTACTCTACTTGATAACATTATAAATTGTAACTAAAGTTATAAATGTGCATTTTGGTTGAAGTGAATTTTCTGAAAATGTTGGTGGACATTTTGATTGGAAAGTGGTCTGTATTTGCCACCCGCAGCTGGCCCCTTTCTCACGGACACACTTCTAATAAACATCATAAATTAATAAACATTTTCCCAACATATTAATGAAAAATGCTCTTTGTGATTGATGTGTGTCATTAAGCTAAGTGGTTTATTTTCAAAACATATATGTTATAAACTAATTGACATGGATATTTTTAAAATGAAAATACAGTTATCTTTAATTAATATTCATTTCCATATTTCTATGCCTTGATCTTGAACCTGTATTTAAATTATGAATTCTCATTGTCAGTATATGTAGTGTTTTATACTGTTCCTATATTATAAATAAGGAGAGTAGAACATTTTTTATCTTTTTTTTTTGTATGTTTATTTTTGGTTGATGCACCATTAAATATAAAAAACAAATTGTCAACAAGAAATGGTTAGCTTATGTAATTTTTTTTTAATTATATATCCTTAGATGATTATGACCTAAGAGAATGTGGAATACTCTCTTTCCGTCCACATTTCTTGCAGTCATTTGCCAGTATCCGTATATTTGTCTTCCTGTCCTGTGTTTTAGTTACTGTACAACAAGCCTTGTCTTCAGGTTATTTCAATAGGTATAAATTGTTTCATTTATTCAATCGAATAACAAAAAATTTTATGGTAATATTTTAATATTATGTGTATATATAAATTTATTATACAGTCCAGTCACATTAATGTGACCACCTGCCAAAAGCCAGAATATGCACTTTGTATATTCTGGCTTTAAGTGGAGCGTGGTATTAAATAGAATTCTTTATATACACTCCACTGCAATGTGCTGCCTTTTGTGATTGGTTATTTCATGTTGACGTCAAAAGTAGGTGGTGGTCACATTAATGTGACTGGACTGTGTATTTTAAACTTTCCAGTATTATGTATAATAAAGAAATTCAAGCAAACTTGTTAACTTTCAGACATGTAAAAATATAAAGTCAATAATTTTTCTATAAGTCGTATTTCTTATATTTTTAATGTGGAAAATGTAATGAATCTATTTCAATTCTAGTGTCATCACAACTATTGAAAAAAGGTTCGATATTCCCAGTCGTGTATCTGGAGCCATTGCAAAATACATTTGAAATTGGTAATCTCTTTACCATAATCTTTGTCAGTTATCTTGGAAGTCATAGGCACATCCCAGTTTGGATTGGGAAAGGTAAATTTTCATTATTATAAAATAATTTATATTTATTGTTTTTATCAGCTATAACCAATGATTGAAGCATATTTCCATTTATTTTATGCATACATTACATTATGTATCTTTATTTTAAATACTTTGTTTTTCAATAAAAATAATAAATGTTTAATACTGCATTTTATGTAAACATGCTGTAATTTCTTATTATAAACCACAGCTGTAATCTATAGGAAAATCTATCTCATATATTCTATGGAAGATTTACACCCATTCTCTTTGACATGTTCCTTACTAAATAAATATTTACATACTATTAGTTTAGATCTTAACATTTTAAATTGTTAAGGGATTTTATTGCCAAAGTGATATAAAAAATTAGTATGTATATATATATATATACATAATCATGATAAAAAATATTTGAAAGGTGTATTTTATGAAAATAAATCATGTAAAGAAGTAAAATAAGCAAAAGGCTATATATAAAATTGTAAAAAAAAAAAATATTGGGAAAACTTCAAATTTTAAATCATTTAATTTGGAACTGGGCAAAATTAACAATATTGTATTATTATTAATAGCATGGAATGAAGCCTAAATATACATATCATAACTATTATGTAAAGTATCAAATAAAAATTGTTTTAAACAAAGCAGATTAAAGTCATATTTAGATTCATTTCAGTTTATTGATTTGCTTTGTTTTTTATTCCAAGATCAATCTTAATAAGTGTCAATAATTACAATTATTAATTTTTATTATGTATTTATATTTGAAACAGGAAAATTTATTTACAATAAATAAATAATTTAATCATAATTGAAGATTTATTAATAATGAAAAATCTTATCCAGATTTTATTACTGATTATTAAAAAATGTTATAAAAAATAATTACTTTGATATTATGAAATAAAACCATTATTACTAATAAAATTTATATTGCATCATAGATAGTTAATATAAATTTTAATTTTGAAACACTTTATTTCTTTTGTAGGTATTATTGTGATGGGAATTGGTTCTCTTGTGTTTTGTATTCCTTATTTTCTGGAGCAACATTCTGCCACAATGTCTCTAAAAATCTCACTCATCCTATGGATGAAAATACTTGTCAGCTACCAACAGCCACCGTCCAGTCTTCTCAGCCGGCGCATTCTGGGTACATTTTACTTTCCTATTTTCTTTTTTTTCTAGTTTTACAGTACATTAAATTAAATTTGGATTTCTTCCTTTTTTTATCAATTCCTTTTTAAAGGGGGTAAATAAGGGAAAACAGAACAAAAATATGTGATATATGTTTTCCAAAAACAATTTATGTCTTAAACAATAGGTCACCAAAATTAATTGCTTCAAATTAATTACCAAAAAAAAAACTTTGAATTGCAATAGCAGACACATCGGGTTATATTGACTACTCAAAGTAGATCCTGCATCAAATCAGTCTTTGCCTGTCTCATTGAGAAAGTTAAAATAACAGATTGAGAGATCTTCAGTTTTAACCTTTTTTGTCCTAAAATATATTTTTAGCAAATTGTATTTAAAACAATATTTTATTATTGTTTTTTTTAGAAATGTGTGATTTGACAAATTAAAAATATTTTAAAACATGTTCAGTCAGGAATTTTAAAAAACTTGTCGAATTTAAAATATATATATATATATATATATATTTATAAAATAAACTTGAAAAAAATGTGTTTACATGCTGAAATATTAATACTGAAAATTCCTTTGTTTTTAAATTTTTAATTTACATTAATAAATTTCCTTCCATTTAAGTCACCAATATACTAATATCTTTTAATTTATATCCATCTGTTCCCTGTGGTGTTACCTTAAAAGTTTACAAAAATCATCTAAAAGCATTCAATGAATTGCTTCAAATAATAAAAAATGGCAAACAATATTACTTGTATATGGTGTACAATAAATAACATTGAATAGGTATAGTTATTCTAGAAATTATTGTATTGGATAGCAGTATTAATTGCTTAATTTAATTATTTAACTGATTGTATGTTTTTGTTGGGATTTATTTTTTAAATTATAACTCAAAAGAAATATCTACATATTTTTAAAAGTATCATTTGAATTAATTTTATAATATTTACATAGAAATAATTATTTTATTTAATAAATTTCAGGCACTTTATTAATCCTCCATCTCATGAGAATGACCCTACTGTGTGCAATGAAGGAAGATCTTCCAATACACTATATATTTTTATTTTCATGATAGCTCAGATTTTAATAGGCTGTGGGAGGAACTCCTATTTTTACTTTGGGAACAACTTATATTGATGACCATGTTAAGAAAGAAAGTTCTTCCATGTACATTGGTAATTAGTTTCTGCATTTTTAATTCATCAGCAAAAAAATAATAATAATTTGCTTAGGATAATAATAAAAATTTCTTGATATTCTTTTTATTTATTATCTGAATAAATAGATAAGTTCAATAATGTTTCTTAAACGATACATTTATTGAAAGATATTATTTTTTCAATTTGCAAATGCATCCTTAACTATATTAAATGCCATAACATTCTCAAGAAATTATAAATTTGATATTTAAATTAAAAATAATTTTGATAACATATATTTAAATGCATTGATTGATCATGTTTATTTTTTCTCTTTAATATTTATATATGTTTCTTTATTAATAAATAAGTTTAGAAATATTATAGAAAGAGTAAATATTTGATGTTTTAACTGTTTCTATTTTGTTATCAAATTTTAAATTTTATTGATGTC
Organism: Caerostris extrusa; assembly: GCA_021605095.1. Taxonomy (NCBI): domain Eukaryota; kingdom Metazoa; phylum Arthropoda; class Arachnida; order Araneae; family Araneidae; genus Caerostris; species Caerostris extrusa. Next base: position 27,621 of record BPLR01008911.1, on the reverse strand, counting down.
CACGTTTTAATATTTGCTATATTATTTTATTTATTCAACAAGTTGCATCTTTTTAATTTATTTCATTTATAAAAACAAATATTAGATATTAAAAAAGAAATGCTAATTTTTCTTTATACTATAAAATAACATTGCCTCTTATTTAATTTCTGTTTGATGACTTTTATGTGTTAACATTTGCATAACTAAAGAAATGTGTCTTTTTATATCATGAATTATCGTGACTGCATTATTTTTTACATAGCAATTATACATTTTTATAACACCAATTGAGAATTCTACATTCTATGATGTTAAACCAATAAAACTTTAATCATAACAACTTTCAGCTATATAACATTATCCTTATTTGACAGGTTGTATGTACAGTATGGTTGCATTCGGACTTGTGTGTGGTTTCTTACTTGGAGGATATTTGCTTTCGATCATGAGAATTACTTTTGTATAAAACTGTGCCTGAAAACTTGTATCCTGGTCATCCAAGATGGATTGGAGCTTGGGGCAGGTTTTGTTATATGTGGAATATTATTGTTATTGGTAAGAATTATTAAACATTTTAATATTCAAAAGTAATACAATACTAAGTGAGAATTTGTGCACTACTGTAGCAGGATTTAAAATAAGGTGAAAGAGATCAAAATAATTATTCGATTTTTCTAATTCCAGTAATTATTTTGATCTTTCTTTTCTACTTTTATAATAAAATATTGTGTTGTATTGTATAAAATATTGAATGTTATTGACCTATTTCTATTTGAAAAATTAAATTAAAAGATCCTTCCCTTTTTTTTATAAAAAAATTGTTTTACCAGTAATTTGTGATTTAATAATTTGCTTTTTGTTTAAAATTTATTACATATGCATTACAATAAAAGAAAATATTAATTTTTTTTTTTTTTTTACTAAGATGTAATATTACATGTAAAAAGGCTATTTTATAGTATAAAAACTAAGTCACTTTTCTTCAAGAAAAATTTTTGCAAATAACTTAGTAAATCATTACAATAAAGTTTTAGTTTTGAATTATTATATTATTATTGATACAAATGAAGCAGTGATTTTAAATTTAAAGATCATAGGATTAGATAACTAGTTATAATAGCATAAAAAGATAAAAAATTATAATTAGAAATTTGGTAGGTTGGCTTCGGTAATTTGAATCAAGTTCTCATTTTTTAGGAATGCTTTTTTTTTGCTTCCATATTTTTAAAGGAACTATTATTTCAATATGATAATGGTTCGATTGATAATACATTATCTTTTCAGTATAAAAAATTTATTTATGCTCTGATTTAGTTGCATATTAAAATTTAGCAAGAAATTGAAAAATTCTTCAGCTCATCAGTCATTAATGTAATTCAGGATAATTGCTCACTAATGTATGTATGTATGTATTATTATTTTTTTTAAAATTTATAATGGATTGATAAAAATTTTTAATCCTTCAGGTTTCTATTCGTATTTTGCTTTTCCAAAAGTTTTACTAAGAGAAAAGCAGCGCTTCAAGTTGGGAACAGAAAGGAGAGTATTATAGTACTAGACGTTTAAAAGTGAAAGCAAACACTTTAGAAAGACAGAGAGGGCCAAGAAATGGCTACATATTCTGAAAACAAAATAATACTGGTCAAGCTGCAAGAGAGAAATCAAAAGAATATGGCAAAGATATTAAAGGTAAAATATCATTTTTAATATAAGCAGATTTTTGTCATTGTTACAAGTAACAACTTGTAACAATTGAAATTATCTTGATTTAATTATAAATAATTGTTTAATCCTACTCTAAGTTATTCAATATATTCCTCATAATATATTTTATTATACTTATTTTTGTTATTATTAAAATAAAAGAATTAATTTAAAATGCAGCAGAAAAAAAATTTAATGTCTAGTGAAAAATATTTTATGAATAATTAAAAAAGTAAATAGAACACTGTTATTTTGTTATTTATCTAGGTCAGTATGTATAAATATGCAATTAATTCAATGACATTGATGGGGGGTTTTTTTATTAGTAGACGAATTTTTAAAATTTTGCATGTAATTGATTATTTAAAAAGTAAATTAATTGTCTTGTTGAAGTGATGTAACATCTTACACACAAGTTTTAAAAAGCTCCCATAGCTGTATATTGCTAAAAAGCCCAATATGGCTGTATATTGAAAAGTTAAATAATTTATTTCTTAGAACGCAAGATAGATTTAGCTCACTAAATTTTTTTATCCTGACTGTTTTAGCTACCATAAAGATTAATTTTATTTTAGCAATAATTAGAAATAGTTTTTAATTGGAAATTATGGAAAATCAATGTATTAATTCATGCATTTGTAATTTCAGATATTCCAGCTTCTATGTGGCGTCTTTTAAGCAATCCTATTTATGTTGTGACTTGTCTTGGTTCATGTATGGAATTGTCTATTGTCAATGGTTTTCTTGTCTTCCTTCCAAATACTTAGAAACACAGTTTAGCATTGGGAAATCTCAAGCAAGCATTTTTACTGGTAAGTATTCTTTGCTGAATTATATTATATTAGCCTACCATGTTAACAATTTGTGATTAATCAGTTGCATCAACTAGAATATACATAGAAGGTTAAAAATAAGCTATCACAATAGTACAGAAAATATTTCACTTTCATATTTTACAATCTAATTTGGACTGATATATATAAGGAAATATAATATGGGGCCCATATGAACTTGATTTCATGATTTTCTTGGATTTTATCTGTTCCTGAAGGTTTTTTAATTGGCTATATTAAGCATTCTTGTACAAGGGCAAAATTTTATACAGTATCTTAAACTTCTCTTTAATTTTACACAATAATTATTCTCAAGGATAAGAGGTGGGGGTTTTTTTTTTGGGGGTAGGGTACGAACTTGGACATTTGTTGACAGTCAGAGAGCAGCTCAATGTTGTTCGCCAGTCATAACTATTGTTTTGCACTCATTATCATAAAAAAATTAATTATGAATGTTTTAAATTTTTAACAAGAATGCTTTATCTTTGATATTCCCATTAAAAAATAAATAATGATGCTTATAATCCTGCACAACAATGATCTTGAATGTGTTGTATTAAAGAGAAGTTACGGAAATTAGCGTATACATTGATGTTTCCTAAACAAATCACTTCTTAAGCAAAATAAGTAAAACATTCTCTGTTTGTATAATATTTCATCTATAAATACTTTCATATAAAGATAATTTAGATTGAGATTTTCTCTATTTTTTTCGAGTTTGATTACTTAACAATAACAGAGTGATCTGGCTAAAGGTAATTAAATTTCTTCTTAAAATTTATCAAAATAAAATGTTCAGTATAAATTTGTAACAATAAAAGATGACAAAATATATTTAAATTTTTATGTAATCTATTATGAAACTCCATGTCAAATACACAATTACTATAGTGATTAATTTCAAATGCTGATTTTGCTTTCATTTAATAATATAGTGCTATTCCTTTAGTATGCATGTAACAGAAATTTCTGCCTTTTTTGAGTTATAGTTAAATATATTATAAATTGTATTTCAAAAGGTTTTTACTTGTTTTATGCTTATAAATATGATCATTTATTTTCTTTTACGCTATTAATTCATTTTGTTGGGATATTTTTGTTATTTTTCGACTGTTAAAATTTCTAAATTAGCCTTCTTTTATAAATCAAAAGAAATTCAAAGATTTGTATTCTTCAGTTAGAAAAAAATGCATTTGATTTTAAATTCCTTGTTTCATAACTTTTTCTTTTTAAAGAAGCAATTATAATATTTCCAAATATTTTATTTTTATTATATATTTAACATAAAAAATTATTATATTAATCATATGAATAATTTGTTAACTTTGAATACATGAATAATCTTTTAACTTAGTAGAATAATGGAATGTTAGCAAATATCATAAGGCATTATAATTATTTCTTTTTTATATTTCCTAGGTGGAATTGCTATTCCAGGAGCTTGTGTTGGGATATTTATGGGTGGTTATTTGTTAAAACGCTTCCAACTTAAACCTAAAGGTATGCTATTCAACCATACATTTTGTGATGTTTGGTTATTATAACACTTAACTTTATTATTAATAAATTGAAATTTTATTCTGCATAAATGTATGTTGGTTATCAACCTAGATATATGTTGATAAAATGTATGAAATTGTTGTTTTTGACTTCATTGTTTACTAACTTAATTATGAAAATGGTATATGATAAAAAAAATGTTTTAAAGTAGATCTTAACACATTTGCCTTGAAAACAATTTGTAACTTTCATATAAAAAATGTTTTATCCAAGATTTATTAATACTTTTATGGTTATAGTTTTATTTTCTATTTTTTATTTGCATTATCTATTTCTTCAATAATATTGTGGAAATTTTTAGGTGCAATACAATTTGTGTTATTCTTTAATATTGTGTGTATGGGATTGTATACTCTTCTATATTTTCTTGGCTGTGACAACATTCGTATGGCTGGAGCAACACTGCCATATTTTAATAAGTATGAGCTCAATAACTTTTTCTAGTGTATATTTCAAATATTAATATCATTTAGTTTGTAATATTCTATACGGTAATTAAATAATAACTGTTTACATATTGTTTCCCATTTATGCTTCATACCTTTCTTATCAAATCAACATTGGCAGAAGAACTAAAATTAATCAGATTATCTATTTAGATGGCAAATTTACAAAGTGTTCTCTTTTTAGGAATAAGTCTTTTTTAAATATATTTCTGATATAGCTAAAATATTATATAATAATTAGTGAATATAACTTGTGATTGATCTTGCATCTATTAAATGATCATCTAACCTATTATCAAAATCAAGGAAACAGTTAAGCATGAATTATGCAAGATTATTCCATTTTTACACTATGTTAACCTATGTTAAAAAAAAATAAAAAAAATTAAGTTATCTTTATACAATTTAAATTATTGCTTTTTTTTTTTTTTTTAATTAATAAAATCTAATATAGTAATTGAAGACATATTTGAATGTGAGTGGGTCATTCAGTGAAATTGGAATCTTTTATTAATAAAATTATTATTTTAAAAGTGAATGCCAGAGTAAATATTATGCTTTTCCTTAATAGCCTTATAATAGTTAAGAACTAAATACACAATTTAATATTATAGGGTTATTTAAAAATTTATTCAATAAATTGGTATGTTAGCGTATATTTCTGTGTATAAACTGAGAAACTTACAGTGATCGCCTTATATACGGATAAATTAATCTTTATGAAAAAAATGTATTGTCTTATTTTCGAAATTGTTTATATCGCTGGTTTTGTTGCATCATTTGAAAAACAAAAATTCTAATTTGACAAAATTTGCACCTGGGTATCGGAAAAAGTACCAAATCGTGCACCAGAAAAAAATTAGCACATATAAATAACAATCGAAAAGGAAATTTATTTATTTATTGTAGCATTCTGTTTGTGTGTTTTGAATGTAACCTTTATGTAACAAAAAAAAAAAAAAACATGTAAATCTTTCAAAGTCTAAGTCACAATCTGAGTTTTAAATAGTTCATCAAATTCATTGTCATTTATTTTGGTGTCTGGATGAATATCATTTCTTTTTTAGTGCTTCTGTACTAAAATTTATATCTTCTTGATACACAAAATTGTTCCTACCTCCCTTTCTCCAGCTTATATAGTTTTGAAATTTAATTAATTTTTCGTAAAAAAATTCTCAACTTATACATGGATTTTGCTTATAATTAGAATGATGGTATTTGTTATAATATTTTAATAACAGATTATTTTATAAGTGTACTAATTAATTTTTTTTTTTTTTTTTTTTTCCCAGTACTCTGGCTGCTGAATTTGAGCCTTTCCAAGTCAATCTAACTGCTGATTGTAATATGGGTTGTCGTTGTAGCCCAAATGATATTGAACCTGTGTGTGGAAGTAATGGAATTACATATTTCTCTCCTTGCCATGCAGGTTGTAAAGCTGAGGTGGATCATAAATTGAATGTAAGATTATAAGTAATTATTATAATACCAAATTTTGAATTTAGTTTTAGTCATAATTCTTGCTTAGTACCTTCATTTTTTTATTTATTTTTATCAATGACAAAATACCAATGTCATTCATTTGAGAGTGGTTTTTGTCAGCAATTTTGAAATAATAAAAAATTAGAAAGAAAAAAAATAGTCCTCAAAAAGTTTATATATTCAAACTAAATACTGTTCCAGTATAATGTATTTTTTTTTATTTTAATAATGTATTTATATGGTTAAATATAAATATTTTGCTTGTGTTTGCATAAAAACACATGAAAAATATGGGTACTTTTGTTAAGGAGAGGTCAGTTGCCAACTATTTGCAGAATTGCCAAATGCATTGTCATTTTGTTAAATTTGCTTCTTAGCATGAATAAATTTATCACATTTTTACTGCCAAATTAGATTTTTGTTATTTCTTTCATTTAAAGCTTTGATAATCTAATTATTGTAACTCCTTTAATCTGGCATGTTCAGGACCCTGAATGTGCCATATTATCAAGCTTCAGTATAGTGTTTAAGGGTTGGTTTGTCACTCATGGTCATCTTGTACACATGAGGCTAAACAAACTTATTCTTCCGGGGATCTACAGTTTAACGTAGATTCCGAACCACTCTAACATCCCATGCCACCAACAGTATTCGAACCTGAAGTCTGTGGTACCAAAGGCCAGAGCACTAACCAATTAGCCATCAGGCCGCTGTAGTGTTTAAGGAATATCAATATTATAAGAATAAGTTTCTTTAGATAAAAATTTAAATGATTAAAACATTTACAGATTTATTGTATTTTTGCACATTCTTACTCATGTAGGTAATATAAATATCTGACAAAATATGGCCTCATTCTAGCAGCAACAAAATTTGACAATACTTTTAACGCTTGAATCAATATGAAAAAATATGAAGATGCCCAGGGCTTGATTGGTGCAATATTACAGAATGTGCCAAATTATTAAATGCCAATTAAAGAGATTATTTTATTTAAAATAAATTTTTAACTTTTATTATATTTTTAAAATTTAGAAACAAGATTATGATATTTAGCAGTTATCACTGATGCAAAATCTTCTAGATAAACAGTAAAAGATTATATTCTAATCTAAAAATATTATATTTCACTGCTTTACATAGCATCAAGATAGCATATGTCAAGAGTGTCCTTAGAAATGGATAACTCGTTAGAAATTGATTCCTTAACAACTGTAAATTTAATTTTTTGTAATTTTTTTTTTTATATACTATTGATTTGAGCAATTAAATATGATTTGTTACAATGCATTACTTTTTGTCTATTTTTACAAATTAGCAGAGGTAAAATTGGGCAAGATGGTCAAGATTTTCTTTCTTTACTCTTAGGAAATGTCATTTATATTTTTAACTACTGTAAAAGAAATCAAATATTCTTCAAAGCAATGGGTATTTTGTACAATTATGTTTCTCATTATTATTAACGTAAGGTATCGTTTTTTTTTTTTTTTTTTTTTTTTTTTTTCTTATTACTGATATGTTTTATAAAATGTTTGCCATGATTTTGCATCTAGTTACGTCCAGCTCCTTTGTTTAAAGCAAAATGTTCCCCACTAACCAAAAAGTGTGTTTAAATAGCATTGTTGATAATTTTTTTGTGAATATACTTATAATTAGAAGATAAGATAAATACTTGTATTATATTTCACAACAATAACATTTTAACAATTTTTAAATTGTTCTTCATTCTATGCTTAATAAATATCAGTTTTAAGTATTCAACTCTTAATATATAATTTTTCAATTCTTAATATATATATTAACATTTTTGTTACAAATTATAAAATTTGTTTTTTGTAGCTAAGTATATTCAAATTTTTAAAATAAGAATAATATGCTGGAAATGATTAACTATAAAGTATTGAATAGAAAATTGTATCCCAAGTAACATTTTTGTATACATTGCAGTAAATTTTTCATTCGTTTAAGATATTTTTATATTTAAACATGAAAAAGAAATATTTTAAGAAAAATATTCATTCTCTTTGTATGTCTTCCTTAGAGTTACTCCAATTGTGCCTGTATATTAGCCAACACAACAAGAACACATGAGGTGTTAGCTTTTCCGCTAGCAACAAGTGGACCCTGTCCTTCTGTTTGTCATGTTATAATTCCTTTTATGATTTTGTTATTTGTTATGACGCTTGTTGTCTCTATAACGCATATGCCACTATTAATGATTACTCTCAGGTAAGTTTATAAACATTTTTTATTATTCATAAAATGTTTTATTAATATACCTTATTAATAATTATTTAATATACCTTAGATATTATATGATATCAATGCAACCTGTCATATATTTAAGTAACTTAGAGTAATCTCATTTGCAAAATATTTACTGTAATATATATTTAATTTAATCATACAAAAGTAAAAAAAAATAATAAAATAAAAAAGCCAAACAATAAATAAATAAATAGTAACCATTAAGGGATAGAAATAAGAGTGATTCAATAAGAATGCGTTTATGTTTTAAATATGCTAAACTTATGTGGAGTTAAAAAATAATAAAGTCGTAAGTGTGATTGTTGAATTTAATCTGGAGCTCAATTTAATGCAACTTTTAGTTGTTAACTGCTAATGTCAAAGCTTTGCTGTCCAAACAGTTGAATCAAAAGGCATTAAAATTCATGCTACTCTTGACTCCATCTAGTGCTGAGGTTGTGAAGCACTGTTAAATAACTTCTAAGATAATCTTCCTTATTGAATTCAACTGGTATTAAAATAGCCTACTCCAAACACCATTGATGTCAAGTGCCACTGTTAAAAGTAACTGTTAATTCTTCATTTTTCAACTAGAGTTAACAGCTTATTCTCTTCAACATAGTTAAATTAACAGTTACGTTAATATGTGCACAAATCTTCTTACTATTAAATAGAAAATAATTTTTTACAAAGAGGCCATACAATTTAGACTGGGAAAAAGGTAGGAGCCACAAAGACAACTCCCCCACTGTGCAAGTGCAAAACAATAAGCCTGAAAGTTAAGCTTAGATTGTGTATTCTAATACAATGCTATGATAGCCCATTATACTGTAGACACTATTTAGTAAAAATGACTGTGCAATATCCTCTAGGAGCTGAAGCTAAGAATTTAGTAAACAATTGTAGATGACATGATGGATAAAAATAGTAGGTAACCGAACATATAATTATAAAATTGCAGAGAATCATTAATTTAGTATGGAAGGACATATTATGCACTCTAATACAGTCAGATATTGCCTGTGTAGTGCAAAATATACAGAAATGATTACAGATATTTTATTTATGCAAAATGCAAATTTTCTTCGAAAGTAAAATTAGTATTTTTTTTTAAGTACATGCAACTACAACTATACAATTTTAAACTAGAACTAACAAGAAAAACCCCCTCAAAATGTGAACTATTCCCTATTACTTATGTATTTACAATAGAAGTTAATTTTATCTACAGGAATAAATTAATTGTTTGCATTAGAGACGTAAATTATTTGTGTGGTGGTACACTATTGAAGGATCTCCCCTTTGATCATCATAACTTATTCTCATGGATTTTTTTCTTTTTTTGGGTACAAGAAACATAGTACATTTCCTGGACTTATGCTGTCATATAATGACTGTCTCATTTGTCGTAATTGTCATACAATATGTAGGCATAATATATAAAATAAAAATGTGCTTTGTGGGCAAGGGCAACCTTTTCAAAGACTATCAACATTAAATCTGACTTCTTTTTCATGCTTTTTTATTGGTGTAATAAAATAAAAATAATTTATCCATTAAATTATATTTTTCTTTTATATTGCTGTCTTTTATTCTTTTTAAACAATAAAAAAAACATATTGTATATGTTTTTGAATATTTTAAGTTTGTAAAGACAACTATTATTATTTCTTGGTGCATAATGGTATTTTCTTACTAAATTGATGGTGCTCTATAACTAATTATTTCATTTTATTTATCATAACCATTAAAATACAAACTCTAAATTTCTAAATTTTCACTACAAGGTATCTCAGCAATTAGGACACATACTGTAACTGGACACCATCGTAATAGTTTAACTGTCGTTGGTTCATCAGTTGCTTAATGCTTCAATTCAATACAATTTGAGGGCTAGAAATGTCATTTAGGGGGCATTTTTAATTGCAATAAATCGAATTTTAATTTGTAATAATTAAAATTTTAGATTCCAGGGTGTTAATAGAAAAATTGCATGAAAAAAATCCACACTAACTATTATAATTTTTTTCAACGAATCTTTGTGCTGTGCGTATCCAACTAACACCTCTAATGAGTAATTTATTCTTTTATTTCTACCATAAAATCAGATGTTTACATTCCATTACGCACTTTGTGATTAAATTATACTTGTCCTATATTTATTATAAAGCTGGCTTCAATTTTGTTTTATTACAGATTTTAATTAATTAGTTTGGTTCTGCTGTACAATTAAATGTATTTTTTTTTTCTCTATTTTATGCAATCCATTTGAAGTAAAAGAAAAAATGAGAGATAGTTGTGCAATAAAAGAGTTAAAAAAAAAACCTTTTATAAACAAATTTGCTGCTACATTTTACAATTAATACCCTTAAAGTTATAATTGGGAGAGGGGGTTGACTATCTTTTGTCAAACACAATAAAAAAAATGTCTTAACTATTAATGATTTCCTTGCAAACTCAGATTCCTTATTTCAGAAGCCTAACTTGCTAAGAATTAAACAGTTTTCAAATCTATTTATTATTAATTTTTTTTGTTGATGTTATAATTTTTTATACTTAAAAAAAAAATTTGAAATGCGCTCTGGAAAAATATTTATGTATTTTCTTTCCTAGGTCTGTTGATGAAGAAGAAAGAGCATTTGCCTTAGGAATGCAATTTGTGATTTTCCGTCTTTTTGGTAAATATATTTGAAATTGAAACATTTTTTGAAAAAAATTGTTGGTTTATATTGATGTAAAGAAAAATTTATAAAACTCAAAACTTTTTATTAGAAATCAAAATTAACCTTGAAAAAATGATCTGGTCTGCTTTCTATAATTCATCACGATATATGTATAAAACAAAATCTGGTACTTCTTACATATTAATGCTACCAATTGACTACAGATTTGCTGATTTTTGACGCCATTTTTAGTGCTACGAAAATGCATATTTGGGATTTGCCAGAAACAGAACAAGATGCAATTTTATTTTTCAGGAGCGAAATATCTTGCCAAAAAAAACGAAAATGTCCCAATTCCCATGACATGAAACTTTATTTTTTTTTTAATAAACGTAAGTTTTGGAAATGCAATTTCAGTCAGTGTGCTTATCATGTGGAACTTAGAAAAGACAACTGGTTTGAGGGAAGCAGAATTCCATTTAAAACCGCCAAATCTGTAGCTGCGGTTGGCATTCGAAAGACAACTGCGTGCGCATGCGAACAACAAGATTGCTCTTTATTGGCTCAACTGTAGCCAAGGTAGCGTTAATACACAAGTACCCAAAATCTATAGGATATGAAAAGAACATTAGACAAAAAGAAAGTGCACAAGGAACTTATTGAAGAATAATCTATCTAAATTCTAAATCAATATTTAATTTGGAATGCATTTTTTAGCTAGTAATAATTGTTTTCATAAATTGATAATCCATTTAAAAATTAAATTATTTATTAAAAATTTTGAACGATTTATAAAATTATATTTAATAATTATTATTTTATTTTAATGAATCATTCTTTTTCAGGCTATATACCATCTCCTATTATGTTTGGAAATGTAATTGATTCTACATGTATTCTGTGGAAAGCGCATTGTGGACGGCCTGGTGGTTTTTGTCTTATGTACAATATTGAACATTTTAGGCTGAAGTAGGTTTAATTTTATTCATTTTTGCTTGAAATATGATTAAAAATGAATTGTAATTATTGAAATATGGCTGATTGTTAAATATCTCATTACATTTTCAAACATCTTATTTAAAAATATACCCTTAAATATATTTTTAAAAACGTTTTAATACATTGTTGCCTTTTATTACATTTATAATGTAATTGATTATTATAAGGTAGCTAATTTCTTATTACAAATATGATAAATTGTAAAAAATTCAATGCTAAATATATTTCCTGTGAAAATTTTTTCAGTATTTAATTAGTCATCAAAGGTTAAGATTTAGTATAAATTCAATTAAATGTGCCATAATGTGTTGAATATTGTATATTACTATACATTATTCATAAATTTATCTTCCTTTTTTATTGTCCGATATATTATCCTGTATTACTGACTTAATAATTTCTTAATAATACCTTTGTTGTTGCATATTAGAGATAATTATATTGTCATTTATTAAAAGTTAATATTGCTTATAACTATGAAATAAATTTCCAAACATGCTTTACTTTTTAATTAATTATAAATATGGAATATAGGAATAATTAAAAATTGTAGTGTTCAGATTCTACTTTAAACCATAGGCCCTAAGTCTAATGTGATCATAGAGGTTTGTCTTGAGATTTAGTCAGTCTTCAGCCCTCGTGGTTCCTCACTAAAGTGAAGCTGCATATTATCCTTAGCCAATTGGCCCATTCGACTGTGACAGGGTCTTCTGAACCTGGTGTAGGCTTTCCTGCACCAGGAGGATTAGTAACAACAATATAATTAAAAATTACTGCAAAAGTGTGATTATTTTAATAAAAATAATGCAAGTTTTCCATGTTTATTCATTATGGCAATAACTTATTATTTCCAGGTACATTGGTGTATGTTCTGGTTTAAAAGTAGCATCTGGTCTTTTGTTCTTCCTTGATTGGATGCTAATATCATGGAAGCACAAGAAAGATATTGAACAGCCTCCAACATTGACTGTTGGGGAAATAGTGTCTTCCATAATATCTCTAGACCGATTGTCCACTACTGGTTGGGGAGACTTAACAATTGACCCATCTAAAGAGGCACCAGAAGATGCATTACCTCTTGAAATGGAAGACGAGGGATTTTCAAATCCTCCAAGGACAGTGAAAAGCTTGCAAAGCGTGACAGCTCTGCAAGTGATGTATTGAATTCTCATTAACCAATTAATTATTAATGAATATTGTTTGTTCTAACAAAGGGATATGGTATAATGCTGGAATTCTTACTTTAACTAATATTTAGAGAATATTTCAAGGTGTTAGGCACTCACAATCTGAATTTTCTAAATAGGGTTTACCTTTTTATTTTTTTAGCTAGTCCTTCTTTTAAGGCATTTTTTGTTGTTGTTGTTGTGAAAATTAGATATTTGTTAAAAAATCTCTTTTGTAATAATTCTGATTTTTAAAGAGTGGTATGTTAGGAGTCTCAATCATCTATCAAAGAGCATGCAGGGTTTTTAAAAGATTGGTATATCTATCATTTAAATAACTAAATTTAATAAAGTTATTTGCTTTAATTAAAACTTAAATAAAATAATAAGTTGAATAATAATCAAATTTTTATTGTAATTAATTCCATTATGTATAGTTGTAAAATAATCTATTATGGCTTATAAATTTTACTAAAGTCTTATTTAAGGAAATTGTAACATATAACTGTACAATATAAATATTGTTCATCCAAAAATGTCATCCTTTGCTGTCATTTTGTGACTCTTAATATATTGTGTCCCATATAAATCACATAACATTATTGTGTTGATCTTTTATGTTTACAAAAAATGATTGTTATTTTAAGTTATAATCTTAGCAATTTATCAATCTAAGTATCATATTTATCAATATGATGAATGTTCAATTTAATTTCTAATTAGATTTCACATCAATTTAAATTTAAAACAGAAGAAAACAATACTTATTTTTAAAGTTTCAATTAACAATACTTTTTTATTTAAATTTTAAACTGAATTGTTGGAAAAGAAAGAAATTGTACTTATCATCTTGCAGTCAATGATAACTTTTTACAAATCTATTAGGTGATAATGTTTTTTTTTTTTTTTTTTTTTTTGTAATAATATAAATTTAATATTCATTAGATTTAATTAATTAATATTTACATTAATATAATTAATCAATTAATAGTGGTAGCTGACTTGTTTTTCTTGCATTTATACTATTCTAAATTTTTAAAAATTATTAGCCCACATTTTCCCCCATATTTAATATATGTAATAGTAGTAAATGTTCAATTATTGTAGCATTGTGAGTGCCTAAAAAAATATTCAGAAATATTTATGGAAATGCAAAGGTTCTTCTCGTTCAAACTTGCACTGAAATAAAAGATGATACTGTCTAGACTTGTAAAATTTGAAAGCATAGTTATTTTCTTTATTTGTTTCAAAACTTCAAAGTTAATTTAAATATAAAATTTAAAAAATTGCTATCCTAGAAACAGTCATTCAAAATTATAAATTAGATAGGCCGTTTCACAAAAATAAAAATTAGGACTTAATTCAAGCAATTAGAGGGAAATGTTTTATATTTCCTTGCATAAAAAATTGTCTAATTGGTATATATTAGAATAAAATATATTGAAATTATGAGAAATAGTTGTTTGTTATAGCTATTTCAGTATATTTATTCAATAGGTGTTAAGTTGTTTAAAATTTTTTCAAGCATTTACATATCCCTTTAAATCAACGTATTAAAGGAGATATGTCCAATACTGCAATAAGAGCAGTTAAATACCATCTATAAGATCTGTTTGTGCCTCAACAAACCATTTTATTTATATTTATTGTAATACTCCATCCACATACAAGGCTTTTTTTTATATATACATTTTACTTTACAGTAAAATTGTTTCTTTAAAAGCTTCTTGTGTTGCCATGACAAAGAAATACAAATATTTTATGTATTTATATAGTGTACATAAGTGTGCATAGTTTTTGTAGCATTAGAAATCTGTTACTTCTATTGCTATAGAGTAAATTATTTCTTGTGTACTTTAAAGAAAGTCCAATTCTAATAGTTTTAAAAACTAAAAGATTAGTCTGTATTAATTTTAATTTTTGTTAAATTTTTAAATCTCTGTTTTAAGTTCAGTGTTTGAAAAGTTGTTTGAAGTTTGCTATCTGCTTAATTTTTATTTTATTTTTTAATTTTAATTTTACTATTGATGTGCGTATAATCTCTCAAAATAAAAATGATGGACAGTAATTATTTTCCTGTTGATTGAAAACAAAGAAAATGAATTCACTATTAATTAAATAAAATGATTATTTTATGTATTCAATTTAAAGTTGAATGTACTTATCTGTTAACATTATCTAATGATGAAAACATTTTCATTGCAATTGAAGAACAACAATATTTTTCCAGTATTAGTATTTTATAACTTGGCTTTATTTATTATTTTTTTATTATATATATAATATAAATTAAAATTTTTTTTTCAATGCATTTTATTTTTTATAATGTCATAAATGTTTGTTGTGTTTATTAAGAATACTTAAAATGTATTATGATGTTTTATTTTTATTTTTTTACATCCCAAATTTTTTTGTAATATCAGTGCAGAAATTTGTACAAATTACCTTTAAAACGAGTTTCTAATTGCCTTTAAAATATACAATACTTAATTTTTTCACTACTGTGATGAAAATAGTTATTATCTGGGTTATCCTCAGAGAACTTTTACTGAGCTTAAACTAATAAATTTCTTTTAGAGTATTGTTATAACAACACAAATATTCTTTAAAATAAATTCTTTTTTTTTTTTTCATTATTAAAAGAATTTTGTAGGATTTGTGAAATACTTTAGAATTATAAAAATGTATATTTAATAATGATTAATGTATATTTTATTTATTCTTAATGTTAATAGAAAGTTCTGAAAGAGTATAGCTCTATGTAAATTAAAATTGTTTAATATTTAAATTATAAAGATCTAATTCCTTAAAAATAGATCTTTCTCAAATGATATGTAATAAAGTAATTAGATTTTATAAGATTGAATAGCTCTTTAATGTTTATATTTAATTTCATTTCTGAATCAATATTTTTCTTATTGAATTTTTATTTTATCATATTTTTACTATGTGAATTGATTCTAACATCGTGCCAATAGTTCTCATGGAGTGTTATACATATATTTTTGAAGATACTCAAGGAAAGAGAACTATAATATTTATCAAATCTTTATTTTAAAGATACTGTTGTAGTCCAACCACCCATCATGTGGAAAATTGGCAAACAGCCAAGTCAGATGGATAGAAAAAGAGCAGAGTTATAGGGAAATGTCATTTAGGAGGAATAAGAAAAATTTTAATTATTCAAATTTTAGATGAAATGCCATTCAAAGAAAAGTAGATGAAAATAATTTCATACTGACTATTATACTTTTTTTCTTTCAGAGCAGCTTTGTGCTGCTTAAATATAACTAGTACCCCTAGCAAGTAATTAATTTGTCTGTTTCTGTCATTAAATTGGGTATTTACCATTCCATGTGATCCGTGGTTGGATTATATATAGTTTTAAAGAAGAAAAAAATTACCATTTATATAATGTCATACATTATAATGATTTATTATTATTAATTTCATGTATTTCTTTGTGTACAAGGTGACATTAGATTGAATTTTCAATGCAAACAAACTGATTCATGTCTTGTTTGATGACAATTTTAAACCAGCTATAATATATACTAATTTCATTTAAAGAATACTAAGAATTAATCACATTGAATGCAGTGCAATAAAAGAAATTCAATGTGAATTGTGACTGGTATATATTTTATGAATTCATAAATTTTGAATTCTAAATATTCTGTGCAATGGAGTCAAATTGCAGCATATTTCAATCAGTGTTAAAGAATTCAAACTTTTAAAGATTTTAAATGGATGAAATTATGACAATCAGCAATAAAAATATTAATGAAAAAAATTAATGTACATTATCCAATATATCTTTCAATGTTTGTCTCTGTTACATTTATGAAAAATTTCATGTTTTTGTATTTATTTTATTACTTAAAATTAATTAAGTATTGATCTTAATAAATTTTAATTTTAGTTACTGATAATTGAATGTATTGCATTATTAAATTTTATGTATGTGAATTTTATTTTAAATGTATTTTGTGTTTTTAAGCACAACCATATTTATTTTGTTTATATTTATTTTAATTTTGATATTTTGTATTGTTTCTTATTTTGAATTTTAACTTATGATACAAATTAACAAATTGTAAAAAAAATGAATTGATGTAAGAAATGTGTTAAGCAATAAGTTTAATATATGTGTATTTGCACATTTCACATATATATGGGTGATATTTTTGGTGTTCTTTGTGTTAACTTTTTAGATTTTAACAAAAATGTTTTATACTAGTGTTTTTGCTGTTTCGGAATTAAATGTGAATCTTAATGCTTATGTCTTATTTTATTTCAAGATCTCATTTGAAAATAATTTTTTTTTTTTAAGCATAATCAGCATATACAATTTTTTTCTCCTTAAATTTATTTATTGTTTTATATAAATTGCATTATAATGCAGTTTTATTATATAATGATAGTACTTACCAATAATTACATTTGTATTGCAATTTCATTGTTCTTTATGGTATATAGACCAACTTGCCTTATCGATATCTGTTTATTAAAACTTCTATTGTTGAAAAATGTGGTATTTAAAAAACTATTTGTTTTAAATTGAAACAATGATTGTTAAAAATTATTAAACATCTGTGAGTTTGTAACAATTACAGCAATACTATATCAAATTCAATGCATACAGTGTTCAGAATTGTCACAGTTGTCGAAGTCTATTTTTTTGTGCGTATGTCTGTAAACTGACAAGTGGATATGTTGTATATTTTTGCATGAATTCAGTATTCTTAATTGAGGCAATAAAATTTGCTGTGGAAGTAGGATTTGGTAGAAATATTTAACTCCATAAGGGAGTAGAAATTACTGTTTAGTTCTTAGTATTATTCAGCTTCTGATTTAGAAACTGAATATAGTAATGTGGTGGCGAAAGCATATTTTATTGCATAAATATATTTCAAACATATTTTTTTTCTAAACCAATCTTCTTTTTTTTTTTTTTATTATTATTCAGTATGACTTTGAATTGTCTGTCATAAATTATCATCATTAGTGACTGATGAAGAGCAGTGATCTATGACAGGTGATATGATCTATGACAGGTTTTTAAAAGTTTCTATGTTTGGTTCTTTTGGGTGTAAATCGTATTTCTCCCAATTTTAGTATGATCTAGAAGTTAAAGATTATAAATATGGTGCTTTACCCCCTCCTCCCTCCCAAACTAAAAATCTATCTTCGAAGATTGTGGATTGAACTGCATTTCACTCTTTAAATTTCTCTTTTAAAGTTACATAAAATAACAGAATATTTCAGTACTTACTAATTTTAATTCATGAAATTAAAAACTTTATTATTGCTAATACTTTATGTATTCATATTTTTACTTTGTTTAGTTAGTTTTATTTATAAATTTCATTTTAATATTGAATGTTAAGTAATTCTCTGTTTTGAATATCACACCACATTGCTATAAAAGGTCAGTGTCATTTAATAGCCAAATGAAATATGTATATTTTTGTCTTTTTATTATTATTATTATTTTTTCAGATGCTACTAAAATAACTCTCAGAAATGAAATGTCGAATTTTTTTTTTTTTGTTGATCATAATTTGTAATTTTAGTTTATATTTTTAAAAATTTAATCTGTGAAATAGTAATTTTTAAAGTTCAACTATAATTAACTATAACTTTAATTATGAGACCTTGTTTATTTTTATTATTCATTTCTAATTTAATGGCATTTATGTGTGTATTTTTTAATAAATGTGTTAAAAATACTAAATTGTTATTTAATAATAATTTTTAATACTTAACAAAAAACATTTTCACTGTGTTATGATAGAGTGCAATCTAAGGTTTACTTATTTATTATTGTATTTATTTTATATTTTTACATTATAAATTTTGTTTATTTATAAGCAATACCGAAGAATTTTATTAATTAATATATATATATAAAGGAAAATCTATTTTCATGATAATTTCCAACTTAATAACTGAAAATGTTATTTCTTTGGGTTTTCTTAAGTGGCATCTCTATTAAGTATTAAATGAAGAATAATACATTGATTGTGTATGATAGATATTTATTATTGTTGCGGAAGAGTGTTGTTTGTACTTAAGAGTTAGTATTGATTTAGAGTTGATATATATATGATAAAAAATTCTATATAAATATATATACATATATAAATATGTAACGAATCTATTTTAGATGCACTGCAAAATGCAGAAATGAAATTTGCTGCAAATAAATTATTCTGTAGTTGACAGTAAAAAGCTACGCACTACTCTTGATTCAATAAAAGAAATGCGTGCACTGTATTTGTCCTATTATTTGTACGTTTTCACAAAATTATTATTCTTTAACATGCGATGGTAAAAAAAAAAAAAAAAAAATTTATTTTATTGTATAATCAAAGCTTTTATTTGTTTCATTGTTTTCTTAAAATTCATGATAATTAATCGTTAGGTTTTTTTTGTATTGAATATGAATAGATTATATTGTCTGGTAAAAGCATTATTTTTTTTTATTTAACTCTTTTATTTTTGACTTGCTAAATAAATAATTATAGATATAAATAAACCAAAACCTCTTTTATGCATTTTTTTTTTTTTTTTTTTTATTCTTTTTTTTTTTTTTTTTTTGTACAACCAACTCAAAGGGGGGAAAAAAACTATTAATTTCTAGAAAATGTTGAAAATTTTGTAGAAATAATAATTTAATATATAGTAAATTCAGAAATAACATCTCATCATCTTAATGCAATTCTAAAATTTTTTAATCTCAGTAACCAGAGAATTTTATTATTTCTGGGAACATATTGATCACGTAAAAAAGGAAGTATATACGTAAAATGATACCTTTATTGTAATCTTAACGCACATAGTTGATATTATCTTTTCATGATATAGATATCAGTAAATCTCATTCGCAAAATTATATAGGAAACATGAATCAAAGTAATTTAATAAAAGTATTAATAATTGGTACATATATAAAAAAAAAATTAAGTACGTATATTGCTATTATATATAAAAACAATTCTATACTTCGTAATTATTACTATTCCCATTGATGCCAAAATGATCGCTAGATTATTTATTTTTTTAGGTGAGCAAATTAATTAACTGTGATTAGAACTGTTGGCCGTTTGGAGAAAATTTGCTACATATGTTTGTAAAGTATGGAAGGGCTCGTAATAATAAAGCATCAAAAAATCTTTTCATCAAATTAACGTAAGTGCATAATTCGGTGTGTATTTATTTCTTACAATTGGTTGAATGCTATTTTGAGACTCGTATTTCGCCAAGTTGCTGAACTGACATAGTGCGGTAAAATGTTCATAAATATTTAAGAAAAGTATGGCAATTTCGTATAATTTTAATTTAGTTTTAAAAGTTAATAAATACAAGAAAATTCTGATTGAATGTGTGGCAAAGGTAAACACAGTTCCAACTACTTATTCGTGTTGTACAATAAGTACGTCATCTGCAACTTATACCCGACAGTGATATTAGGGAAAGTTAAACGTGGAATACGATAGCGGCGGACCCGAGCGATTGCCCTTATCGTAAAACCGAGGATACACTGACCGATATAGTCTAAACCAGGGGTCTCCAGACTTTCCAGCCTTAGGGCCATACTGTTTACTCCAGTAAGTACCGAGGGCCAAAACCGTTTTAATTTTTCTGCCATTATCTATAATTTCTAGACCAGTCTCCGAGTACGCGTTTCTGAGCGAGCATACGCTTGTAACTATTAGCAGTGAAAAATCACATTTACATAAATCTCATTAGTATTTTTTTGCAAGTGGATACCCCGTGGTTTCATTCGCGTTCATTTAGCTTTTCTGTTACTGAGGGATTTTCAGGATAAAAATCATATGTTTGATTCTGGATATATACATACCAAACATCGATAGACATACATATGCGATACTCTTTACCCCAACTTAACTACCGCGGGATGTTCACCAGTTTATAACGTTAGTGGGATTCATTTAAATTATTTGTTAGTTGTTATGCTTAAGTTAAATTTTCTGCTTATTATGCTTGGTCATTAAGCTTTATCTAGCAAGTCAATAAAACCGAGTTATTATCATTCTGTGTTTTTTTTTTTTTATCCAACTTATTACAGCAACAATAAGCTATTCACTGTCGTGGGCCGGATGGATGGCACTGGCGGGCCGTAGTTGGAGACCCCTGGTCTAAACTAAAGTGACACTGACTATGCTACATCTTGTTTACTAGCAAAGCAATTTTTAAATCTTGTTTACCTTTATATATTTTCCTGTTGCGTGACGCTTTGACATATTTTAACTGTAATTGTAATATATATATATATATATATATAATATGAAATTTATCGAAACAAGATTTTTTTTTTTATGAAATAGGGGTCCGATCTAAGATTTTATCCTTACGTTCTTTTAAGGTGATTTCCTACCTCGTGGTACTTTGGCGAAGCTTTATGAACAGTCGGAAAGGGACATCTTTTTTCCCATGAATTGCGCGTGCTCAAGAAACAACCATCAAAGAGCATAAAATGTACAGAGTTAGTATTGATTTTGAATTTATATATATATATATATATATGATAAATTCTATATAAATATGTAATGAATCTATTTTAGATGTAATGCAGAAAGAAAACTTGCTGCTAATAATTACTCTGAATTTTATGTTTTATGGAAAAATAAATAAAATATCCATTCAGATAAAAATAGTAAAAGTTATCAGTTATACAAAAATGCAATTTAAAGAAAGAAATCGAAGAGAAATAAAAGTAAAGGGATGGGGAAAAATAAACATTCATACTTTTAGGGAAAATGGGCCTGAATAGCCGAGTGGCTAGCGCTCGGTACCACAGGTTTCAGGTTCGAGTCCCGGCGGTGCCAGGGATGTTTGTAGTGGCTCGGAATCCACTTTAAACCGTAGGTCCAGGTCTAATATTATCGTAGAGCATTGCGGGGGCATTGTTACTCCGCGTCCGTGGCTTATCTTCAAGTTACACGCTCTCCCTGGGTAATGCAAAGTGAGTAACGTCTGTGCAGCGCTTGCCTTAAAGCATCCAAGACTAAGTGTTTGCCAGCTTCATTAGAAAGAAAAAAAAAATTTTAGGGAAAATTATGTGACATAATTGTTCCAAAAGTAAGTAATTAAAAAATGAAGTATAAAAAAATGTGGCATTCAAGAATAATAACGCCTTTTTTTTTTTTTTTTTTTTTTATGAAGTGACAGAAAATAAACAAAAAATAAGCAAATAGAATGAACTAGCATTTTACCCGGGTATTTATTTTCACTATATTTTGTCAGACAGGAGAATGTAATGTAGTGTAACGTTGATTTGACCACTCACCATACATGTTCTGGAGGCCTTTTTAGGACAATAAAGTAGAAAACACTTATAGAATCAACCAAAAGGAAATCGAGCATGGCTAGTGTTCATTCGTTGAATTAAAGTATTCTTAATTCTGTTAATCATCTTAAATCAATAACACACTTTGTCCTTCGTATTAATTCTTATCATTAATAAACACTTCAATAAAAAAAAAAAAAAATGAATGGAAAATTTTTGATATTTTCTACTGTAGATAAATATTTGAAAAAAGTATCAGTAAAACAGCAAGGAATTCTGATTCTCGAATGCAAAGCAGTGGTAATGATTAAGAATAATGGTTTGTCAAATAGTAAAAAAAAATTATTGTGAATAATTATTTATAAATAAAATATGTTTAGAAAGTAAAACATAAATAAGTACATAATAAATTATCCGAAACAAACAAAAAATAAAAAAAAAAACGAATACAATCACATAAACTTCAATAATAAAATATTTGAAAAATGAACTTGAAAGGATTTTTTAACAATTAACTTTAATTTAAAGAAAATTTCTTAATCTCGCCACTAGATGGCACTTAGTTGCCACCAGGCATTCGAGATAAACGCCTGTGGCAGAAAATGATTTTTTGATTAAAAAGATCTGATTTGAATATGTTCGTAATTTTTGGCTAGACGCAAGATTAAAGAATAATTTAAGAAAAAAATTTTTTTGAATGCTAAGTATTACAATTTTTAAGTTACATTGAAATACCTTACATAAAAACATCCATTTAATTATATATTTATATAGGTTGCTTCTAAGATGTAGCGACTCACTTTGAGGGAAGGTAGGGCACATCATAAGGATTGAGAATTGTCTAGCAACCCATGACCGAAAACGTTAAGGGTAAGTGGTAGCAGAAGTAGAAGATTCGAAAAGATACAAGAGAGTGATTAATTTGAAACATTTAATGGACATCTTGAATTCAAATGGCGAATGAGATGAATACAGCTCTAATGTTACAACAGATCCTTACAGTTTTGCACCATCCAATGACAAGCATACTTGGTACCGACGGAGCATTGATTGTCGGACACGGTCGAACACACCGACAGTTTCTTTGATTGTAGCAGCAGTGCAGACTCTACCACGAAATCCATTTCAGATCTACAGACAAATACATGATAGCTTCGAGGGCTTCCCTACAGAAAGAATCAAGACTTGATAATTCAGGTGAGCGTCGGGCAGGTAACCGATCTATCACGCTCAATCTATAGATGCGGGAATGACCTGTTCAGATGCTTACGAACTGCCAATCCAAAATTTTGGTTCACATGTTGCCCCTCACATTCGCTGTAACATCCTCAAGTAAGTCGGGATGAACCCGCTTCAAATGATGCTATACTTTGTGGCGGTCATAGGGATAGTAAAAGATAATTAATTAATCATACGGCCGACTAAGCCTGCCCCACATTTATTTCGAAGCGATGTGGTGCAGCACACCATGGAGGGTGGGGGTCTCTTCAACCCACAATTGCGCATTGTGCTCATTGAATACACCATCCCTATTGAATGTGGCATCATCAATGAACAAGACATAAGCTGGAAATTCACATCTCGAGCACTTTGTTGTAGATATCACTGTGCGAAACGCACATGTGCAGGATGATAATCGAGGAGCAGTAACTGAACCCTTTGGAGATGAAAAGCTTGTAAGGACTCGACGTTCAAAATACGCTGTAAACTGCAACAAGACACTCTTAAGGCAGAGGCAATGGTATGTAGTATATTGGTACTGAGATTAATCTCCACGACATCCAATACACTTTCTTCCATAACGCCCGGTGGCCAAGTGGCTAGCGCTCTGGCCTTTGGTATTCCCAGGTTTCATGTTCGAATCCTGCGGTGGCATGGATGTTTGTTAGTGGTTCGGAATCTACTTTAAACTGTAGGTCCCGGTCTGTTTAGCCCTCGTGCGCAAGATGACCGTAGAGCGACTAACCTAACCTAAAATCTATAATGCCCGAACGCGTCAATCGTGACCTGCCCTCACTATTTCTTAAGGACTTGTAATCACACAAATTTTGATGCACACTTGCAAAAACTGTGGTGAGGTTTATGTCTATCTGGGAAGCGTTCTAGATAAATCCATTCGACGGCTCGTCTACTGCTCCCCAGTTATTTCATATACTAACTGCATATCTGCAAGCTCACCGTTCGTATACCGGTGCATACTCTTTATATGCTGTCTTTATATAAGTACGAATGAAGAAATCTTAACTAGCCCTTTCGTGCAGAGCACCACCTAGCGGTGTACGATGGTATTTCTAGTCATGGGTTGCTATGCAATTCTCAATCCTTATGAGGTGCTCTACCTCCCCTCAAAGTTTGTTGCTAAATTTTTGAGATATTCTGTATAGATATTTATACAGATATTAAATATGAAATAATTTCAAAATATCAACTTTTTCAAAAGAAATTTATCAATTTAAAGTTATAACTCTTGCATTCTATGATTGAGTTATGAAATGTGAACATACGTTAACAATGATTTGTATTCCTTTGAAAAGGTTATTTTTGAAAAATGGATGTAATTTTATGAATTAGTTTTTTATACGAAAGAATCAAATTTTTTTTTTTCTCTTTGATATGGAAAGCAATAATTCATTAAATGTCGAAAAGGATCGTGAACAATAAAGACAACGAATGTGTAGCTTATGGAGTACCTAGGGATTTAATCCTACATCTCCAGTTCCGTAATTACTAGATGAAAAATACCTAATTTGAAAAGTTTTTTAATCGTAAACAATCAACCGGTATTAAAAGAATCGAGCCCATGCTCGTGAGAGATATACAAAGCCGATGACAATTCTGTCCAATAGGGACTGGTGGGAGGATTGGGAGGGGTTTGATGTTCAGAGGAGGTTTGTTTACAAACAGTGCAGTCGAAAAAGTGGAGTACTACATTCCAAGGAGGAGCTCTAATGCAACGAGAACCCAAGGAAACGTACTTAATTAGTCCAGAGCAGGGATCTCCAAAACTTCGCGGGCCACGGCCCGCCAGTGTCATCCATACGGCCCGCGACAGCGAATAGCTTGTTGTTGCTGTAATAAGTGGGATAAAAAAAACACAGAAATAATAATAACTCGGTTTTATTTAGTCGCTAGGTAAAGCTTAATGACAAGCATAATAAGCAATACTAACTCAGTACATTTTATGCTTTTTGATTGTTGTTTCTTGAGCACGCGCAATTCATGGGGAAAAAAGATGTCCATTTCCGACTGTTCATAAAGCTTCGCCAACGTACCATGAGGTAGAAAATCACTTTAAAAGAACGTAAGGATAAAATCTTAAAATCTTAGATCGGACCCCTATTTCATAAAAAAAAAAATCTTGTTTCGATAAATTTCATATTATATATATATATATTACAATTGCAGTTAAAATATGTCAAACGTCACGCAACAGGAAAATATATAAAGGTAAACAAGATTTAAAAAATTGCTTTGCTAGTAAACAAGTTGTAGCATAGTCAGTGTCACTTTAGTTTAGACCAGGGGTCTCAAACTACGGCCCGCGGGCCAAATCCGGCCCGCCAGTGTCATCCATCCGGCCCGCGACAGTGAATAGCTTATTGTTGCTGTAATAGTTGGATAAAAAAAAACCACAGAATGATAATAACTCGGTTTTATTGACTTGCTAGGTAAAGCTTAATGACCAAGTATAATACGCAGAAAATTTAACTTAAGCATAACAACTAACAAATAATTGAAATGAATCCCACTAACATTATGAACTAGTGAACATCCCGCGATTACCTTAGGTAGTTGTGTTGGAGTAATGAGTATGGCATATGTATCTATATCGATGTTTGGAACGTATATATCCTGAATCAAACATATGATTTTTATCCTGAAAACCCCTCAGGAACGGAAAAGCTAAATTAACTAGTCTAGAAATTATAGATAATGGCACAAAAATTTAAACGGTTTTTGCCCTTGGTACTTACTGGAGTAAACAGTATGACCCTAAGGCTGAAAAGTTTGGAGACCCTTGGGTATAGAGGAAACTCTGAAGTTTTCGACCTGATTATTACATTGTAGTAAATGGTTATAAACTTCTTATATTCCTACAAGGAAATTGAAAATTGAGTCAAATTCCTTCAGAACGAATATAGACTTTCAGTAAATTCGGCATCTCCTTTAACCGGTTGAGCTGCTGATCTGGGCTTGTAAGATTGGGTTGGGGGAGCTGGGCCGTGACGTGCTGCTGAGCTTCATAGACATTAGGTCTTTGAAATTTTCCTCAATAAGTATCGGGATATATTTAAGGTTTCCGTGTGGATGGGTGATATATTAAGGTAGGATATATCAAGATATATTAAGGTTTCCGTGTAGATTTATCCCTGGAGGCAATTTGGGTGGTTGAGTTGAAGGGGTTTACAGCTCATTTGTAAGTATAGTTTCGTCGGATAGCTATTCGGTTTAAGTTATCTGCTAGAAAGAAGGAAGTTCTTTTCATGGATTCGAATATTTTTGGTCGTTATTTTGAAGTTTTTGCATGCAATTTATTTTTAAATTTTTATAAATTATTAGTGATTTAAAATTTTTTTCAAAATTTCTTCTTTTGTTGTTGTTGTTTTTTTTTAATGGAAAGAAAGTTAATTTTTTTCCATATCACCCAGAAATGTTTATATGCATATTATATCTATAGTGTCCAACAAAGTTGTGGGATAAAATTTTGCTCATATTTGCATCTTATTAAAAATATTGCCAATTTTCTATTGGTGTCAGTTTTTTTTTTTTTTCTTTGCAAATATTGCTAAAACTCGATATTTTGTTTTATATTCTGGTGCCAGTGAGTTATCTCAGACTAAGAAAGACCTTCTTAACAGACGACAGACCCATCGAGAAACAGTCATTACAAGAAAAAAAAATTATGATAAATTAATTTTTAGGAGATTTTTAGGATTAGAGTATTTGCAAAAAGAAGAAATTCATATTAATCAGAAATTTTCCGGGTTTTTTTCCTGCAAAATTCAAAAAGAAATGGACCTATCGCAAAAGAATTTTGGAAAAAACAACAACAATTGGTTAAATGCAATGATAGCATTTGATTTGTTTGTTACGAATGAACATCTCACGTTGGGAAAGATTTTCTCTGAAGATAGCTAGCATTAAAACAGAAACACTAAGGAACGAAACTTCGATTGCTGAGGTATCTTTTGCAAAATCAAATGAACTTGAAAACTTCAAGTG